>ML820434.1:0-32763 GCA_009831015.1 Picea engelmannii | reverse complement strand
TCGGGAATCGTGCCCTCTTTGTTGCTCAATTTCCTCTCTCAAGCATGCTCAAAAAATCTCTCTAACTCTCCTCCCGATGTGCTCTCAACATCCTCACGATGTCTTCACAACATGTCTTGCACACTACCCAATGCATTCTTTTATAATCTGAAAATGATATTTTCCCCCCAAAAGTGTCTTTTCACCTTCCCAACCCTAGATCCAAAGGCCAAGATTAGATCTTGCCTTTTTCAAGATCAAGGGTCATGATCCATTCCCTCCAAAATGTCTCATTTAAAATTAAAGTGAATTTCATTTTATTACATAAGTGCTTTATGAAAATAAAGTCACTTTAAAATTAGAAGGTACACTTTATTAAAAAAGCCACTTTACTAAAAGAACCACATAAAACAACTTTATAAAAACTATTACAAAGTCAAGTGCTTGGTAGTGCAAATATTAAGGTAACATCTGCATACAAGACAAAACATGTGGAGTACCTCCCGAGCTAAAAAATCTAACAATCTATGGATTAAGTGATTGTTTTGAATTTAAGGCTATAAACTCTAGGTAACATTCCCAACTATCGTGCCTTAGCCTAACAAGATCTGAAAATGTTTGAGTAAGGTTCTTCGTACCTTTTAATCAACATTTATTTGGAGACCATACTGAGGAGATCTTTCCATACCTCTCCAGTTGTTGTATCATTGTTGTATTTTATATTATGTTTTGTCTTATTACTCTTTGACTGATATTTCCATGACAGTACCGATTGTGAGACAATCTAATATTGGAAATGGTCTTGATGACCAGACCATCATTGCCCTGGGTTTATTCAACACTATTTTAGAAACTGCTACTACTTGTGTTGAACTCGAACGCTCTTGGGAAGCAATTGAAATGGACATAAATATTCGTGAATGTTGGGAATCCATGCAAAGGCAACCCAGAAATAAATAGTAACCTTTCCTCTTACTTGTTTAATATTTTATTTCATGTCCTTTAATTCTTATATTTCTCGAAGAAGAAGAGGATTGTCCCTTGAAGTTACCCCTATTTTTGAAATAGGGAGTAAAATTGTCTTATAAACACAATAAAGTGCTCTTATGCGAACCCTATATGATTCTGCCAGTTCATCTTCATTGCCTATACCTATCACCTTCAATATGACGTCTTCGGGTAGTGGTAGTGGCACCATAGGTTCTTCTTCCTTGCAACCCTCTGCTTCATTTGTGATTAGTATTATCTATATTCATCAAGTCCCTATTCAATCTACTACCAATCCTGCTAAGGTCTTTAAGAAATATGGACTTTTTCAATTTGAGGAAGATGTTACAACCACAGCCTGGCATGTGTCTTCTCCCTTGAATCTCGCACCAGCCACCCAACCATTACCAAAATTCAAGGATCATTTACCTAGGTTCTCAGGAAATGGTATCGTTACCACAATTGACCACCTGGTAGCATTTTCTAATTCTTGTCATAACATAGGGGCTAATGATAACGACACTTGCATCCATATATTTGTCAATTCTCTTGAAGGGAAAGCTACAAAATATTTTTTTGACCTCCCACCCAAAATCCTTTAAACTTGGGAAGAATTTGTTCATTGGTTCAAATCCACTTATGGATAGCTCAAGAGTCCAGTTGATCAGTTAAGGGTATACAACAATATTGCCTATAAGGATGGTGAAATCGTTAAATCTTTTAACCTTCGTTTCACCAAGATATATAATCAAATCCCTGAGCTAATCTACCCTCAAAATCAAGTTGTTTCCATGCATTATTATAATGCTTTACCTTCTCCTTATCGTCATAGACTTGAAGAAAAGGCTATCAACAATCTCAGTTCTTCCCTTCAGGCCTGCCTAGAATATGAAGAGAAACTTGAAAGAACATGTCTTCCTAACGGAGACTTGGTCAAGCAAACATATATGTCTGCCATTCTACAACTCATGCAAGATATGAATAATAGGATGATAGCCTACGAACGAAAAGGAATTTATTCTTCCTCATCCCCCAGGGCTTATTCTTCTTCCTTAGCGCCTATTAGAAATACTAATGAAAGAAATTTTCAGCCAAAGGCCATAATGAATCACACTTGGTGTAACTTTTGTGAAGAAAATCATGATGAGAATGCATGCGAAGTTAAAAGAAATGTTAGAGATAAGATTTTTGGAAAAAGGTATGATACCACGATCGTTGTTTTAGATTGGGTTGAACCAGAGGATGTTATGGTAGTCAATACTAGGAATAAATCTTACACTACCAAGAGAAAATTTGATATTCTTCGCACTTCTTCTGCCTTAATTTCATCTTCTCAAAGTGTTAATACACAAACTGTCAGAACTTCAAGTAATCAAGGAGTATCTACTCCTCTTCCCTCTTCTAAGTATAATATCCTTAACCAATTGGCTAATATCAAAGTTGATGTTACCCTTTTGGACATGGTTGTCATCCCAGAACAACAGAATCATCTTAAGGACTTTATGGAAGGTAATATTTCTACCATAGCCAATCTATTTGAAGAGTCAAAGGAAGAATACTCAACTGTAAATAGGATAGGTGTAAATAATTTTAGGAACCGTGTTAAAAAAAAAACCCTTTCTATATCTCAGTATAAATCATGGATAAAATAGCTCATTGTTACCTAATTGATGGTGGGTCTGGTCCAAGTGTGATGTCTAATTATCATGGAAGAGCTTGGCTTATCTTGTACCAATGAAAATTCTAGAAGCATGCTCTCTTATAATAATTTGCAGCAATCAACTATAGGTGAAATCAAGGATGTAACCTTAGTTTTGTGTGTCCATCCTGAGATAAGGACAACTCTCAATATCCAAGTAATTGATATGTTGGTGAGTAACTACTCAATTATTTTGGGAAGGGACTGGAAAGCCTTAATAGGTGGATACCTTTCACTCGATGGTACACATTAATCTATCCCTTGAAACGAAAAGAACATTATAGTTCTTAGGGAAGGAATAATTTCACCATATATAGAGAGTTTTCCCCAACCCAATGTAAACTATCTCGAAGAAGATTTGCGAGTGTACTCTATCTTTGTTTATGAAGATGACACTATACATGAACCAATTGATTTTGATGATGGTATGTGGCACATGAATTTCAATGGCTCATGTTCAAACGAAGGTAATGGAGCCAGCATCATTCTATATTCTCCTATAGGCAAAATTCACAATTTCTCTTATAGGCTGGAATTTGCTTGTACAAACAATGTTGTTGAGTTTGAGGTCTTATTGTTGGGCATTTAAAATGCATATAATCTTGGTAGTAGCCACCTTACATTCTTTGGTGATTTTGAACTTGTTGTGAATCTTGTATGAAATATTTATGTACCAAACAATAAGTTACTTAAATGTTATACCCAAGTTGTTTGGATGTTGATTTCCAATATTTTATCATTTAACATCACTCATGTTAAGAGGGAACTTAATTCAATCGTTGATAGATTAGTTGTTTTTGCAGCTTCTCCTACTCGGCAACGTTTACCTCAAAGACCTGATTGTACATTCCAATCTCTATACCATCCTCACCTCCCTGACAACATAGAATCATGGCAAGTTTTCCCAAGTGACGAAGGCATTTGCACTTTCATACAAAATGAACCTTTTAAACCCAAGGAAATCATCTTTGTTGAGGATGACAGATTTCGTAAAGGCTTGACTCCTCTCGAGAGTTCATTTTCATCAAGTGATGTAGGAAACAAAGAAACACATAAGGAAGAGGAGTCAAAAAGTAAAGTTGGTGATACCATTTTCTTGAATATTGGGACATCCAGATCTCCAAAGATCATTAAATTAGGTGCCCAATGTTCTGATGAAGAGAAAGAGAAATTCACGGAATTACTCTGTGAGTTTCAAGATGTTTTTGCCTGGTCATATGAGGATCTTCATGGTTTTGATCCTACTGTCATACAGCATGCCATTCCTATCAAGGAAGGGGAAAAGCCAGTTGGGAAAAGGAAAAGACCCATTAATCATGCACTCGAAGCCACCATTAGGAAAGAATTGGAAAAATTGTTGAAAGCTCATATAATATTTCTAGTTAAGTATTCGGAATGGATTTCAAATCTAGTCCATGTTTCAAAAATTGTCGGTCATATCATATTATGCATCGATTTCCATGCATTAAATAGAGAAAGTGTAAAAGACCATTTTTCGCTTCCTAATATGGAGATGATTTTACAATAGGTTGCAGGGTCTCAAATGATGTACTTACTTTACGGTTTTTCTAGATATAATCAAATCAAGGTAAAAAGGAATGATAGATATAAAACCACATTTACCACACGCTATGGCACATTTGCTTATGAACGTATGTCTTTTTGCTTATCTAATGTAGGTGCCACTTTTCAGAGAGCTATGTTGATATCTTTTGACAATCTAATCGGTAAGATTATCTAGGTTTATCTTGATGATTTGACTATTTATTTTAAAAACCGGTTGGATCATTTTGGTCACCTTAGAAAATTTCTCATGCACTGTAGAAAATTTGGCGTTTCTTTAAATCCTTCCAAATCTATTTTCTGTTCCACGAAGGGTAATATTCTCGGTCACATTGTTTCTGATTCAAGGATAAGTATAGATCATGAAAGGACTAGTGTCATTCTAAACCTCCCTTCCCCCACCTCCAAGAAAGAAGTTCAAGATTTCATGGGTATTATTAATTTTGTTCGTAGATTTGTTCCTAATTTTGTTGTCATGGTTAAACCAGTCCATAATCTTTTAAAGGAAGATCATTTTTTTTCTTGGACAAATGATGTCGAAAATGCTTTCCTTAGGATTAAGAAATCGATCAATTCAACATCGGTTCTGGCAAAATCGAATTTTGAGAAACATTTTATCATATATAACAATGCCACTGAGGAAGCAATTCATGTTATCCTATTACAATGTGATGACCAAAACAATGAAAAACTTGTAGCTTACATGAGTCAAAGACAATCAGATGACAATATCAAATACTCTTATATTGAGAAACATGATTTTTCTCTTGTCAAAGCTATAGAAAAATTCCACCTTTTTATTTTGAGCAAACATATGCAAGTAAAAGTCCCTTTTTATGTTGTCAAGTTTCTACTTTCACAAACTTACCTTTCAAGAAAAATTGTGCATTGGCTTGCCAAAATTTAGGAGCATGATTTGACAATCGTGACTTCAAAGACAATCAAGGGATGAGACTTAGCCCTTCACTTAGCTCAGCATATTGAACCAAGTGAAGAATTTGAAGATCAAGATAACCCTCTTCCAGCGCTATTTTCTATTGAAAATCAAAATCTCTTTATATCTTAGCATCCTTGGTATAAAAATCTAGTGTATTATTTGTAGTATCAAAGGTGCCCAAACAAGTTGGATCCTCATCAGAGAAGGAGACTATGCCTTGAATCTTTCTAGTATATCATTTTAGGAGACTCCTTGTTTAGAATATCT
The DNA here is from genome assembly GCA_009831015.1 of Picea engelmannii. Taxonomy (NCBI): domain Eukaryota; kingdom Viridiplantae; phylum Streptophyta; class Pinopsida; order Pinales; family Pinaceae; genus Picea; species Picea engelmannii. Next base: position 27,331 of record ML820434.1, on the reverse strand, counting down.
ACAGATGGTTTGTTGCTCCGATGTGTAAATGATGAGGAAGCACAAAAAATATTACACAAGATCCATGGGTCATCAGCATTTGTCATTCCTATTGGTGGTGATTTCTCTACTAAAGCTATTGCTTTTAAGATCATAAGAAATGGTTATTACTAGCCTTTTATCTTTCATGATTCATATAAATTTGCAAGGTCCTGTGATAAAATTTGTTGGTAAAGAACGTCTCTCTACCATGCATTTACAACATGTCCTTCTGAATTCCCCTTTTTCTAAGTGGGGTCTAGAGTTTATTGGTCCAATCAATCCTTCATCCTCTGTAGGGCATATCTTTATTTTGACAGCCATTGATTACTTTACTAAGTGGGTTGAGGCTATCCCTCTTAGACACACGCAAGATGGACAAGTAATTTCTTTTCTAGAGTCCAATATCTTTTCCAAAGTTGGCCTTCCATTACAAATCATTACGGACAATGGTTCAGCCTCCATTTCTGCAAAATTGACCTAATTTATGGCTAAATTAGGTGTCAATCATTTCACTTCATCTGATTATTACCCTCGGGGAAATGGACAAGCATATTCCACTAACAAGAATCTTGTTAGGATTATAAAGAGAATCATAGAAGACAAACCTCACCAGTGGCACACACTTCTAACTTATTCTCTTTGGGCAGACCGTACAACCACCAAACCAAGTACAAGATTTACTCCCTTTCAGCTTGTGTACGGCCAAGAGGTTATTTTTCCTATTGAACTAGAGATTTCTTCCTTACGGTTGATGTTACAGACTGGAGAATTAAATTCTTCTAATGTTTCCCAAAGGATAAATACATTGTTAGCCCTGGAAGAATAAAGGAATTTTGCCTTGGAAAATCTGAAAACGAGGCAACAAACAGTGAAGAAGTATTTTAACAAATGATAAAAGGCTATTGAATTTAACATTGATGACAAAATCTTACTATGGGACTCATCCCATGCTGAGAGAGGGAAACATTCTAAGTTCCAAAAGTTATGGATAGGTCCTTTCAAAATTGATTTTATCCTCTACACAAATTCGTATCTTCTTAAAGACATGGATGAGCGATTGTTTTCTTACAGTACCAGTGGTTCCCACTTGAAACATTATGTGGAACCAAACTAATCATTGACTCTATTTTTTGTAAATATGACTCGTGTATATATTTTTGTCTTACATTTTTCTTGTCACTTTGGTTTATTGAGTTTTATTTTTTGTTGTTTGTTTTGCATGGTCATCAGAAATAAAGTCTGGATCAATTTTTCCATAATGATGTCATTCTGTAAGTATTGTTGATCAATTAGAATAATATATGCATAGTTGTTACGATATCCTCCTTTTGAGACACTGATGGAATATATTTTTGCTTTCAATACTATTCTAGTATATTTGGCTTTGTTTTCTTCCTTCTTTTTGTTATCCCTTTCTTCCCTCCATCCTGAGATTCAAGAGCATATCAAAATCATTCTCCTTGAAATTTTAAAGTATTATCAGTTATGAACCTTATTGATTGTTATGAATACAAGACCAATTTCCCTCATACATCTCACTTTCCATAAGTTATTCCCCAAAGTCCCATCTCATCATTTCACTTAAACCATAATTTTCCCCTTGTTGCATAATTATTTTTTCAACAGTCTCAATCACCTACTTCTATTGGTCTGTGGAACCAAGCATTTTGAGTTCTTAATCTGTTGAAAGTAGATTTCCCTGTGGAGTCGCCAGTTTGTTGACACCCAAAAGCGCAACATAAAATTCCCGCCTGCAAATGAGTTGCAATGCATTATTACTTATATATATATATATATATATATATATATATATAGGTGGGACCCCTTTAGAAAAATAATGGTAGAAAGTGCTCCTCTTATTGTGCTCATGATTACCTTACGAGAAAGATTTCACAGTTTGAGAATAAGGAGGGAGATCCTAACTTGTTTCTATGTGCAATTAATGGATATTGGGTGTGTTAGCAATTTGATTTTAAAATGGAGAAAATATTTATTTTATTAGACATTTTAGTTTACTCTTTCTACACCTAGACTTTGACATATTGCTCCAACTCTAAGTATAAGCCACATGGAACTTATGGTATACTTGTTATGTATATGGACGATGATTATTATGTGGAATGATAATACTCCACTAACAATGAATGTGGACATGTTATTTTGGTGTTAAGTGTTAAATGGGCATATTATTCCTATGAAATTCATGTGGGAGGCCGATTCGACATTGAGTTTGGAAATGGTATGTTATGTTTTATGGCAATTGGATATATGATGGTCGATATTATATGTTTGGAACAAGGTTTTTGAAGGTTGGGTGCACTCCATATTTGGTTGTGGTTGATGGCATTTAATGAAAAGGATGGGAAGTGACGTGCATTTACTGCACATCATTCTTACCCTACCTCGAAACCACTGCCTTCACTATTCTCCTCGCATTTGTTTTTTCTTATTTGGTTAGTAGAAACTCAATTGTGCTCAGCCTTTGGCGGAAAAATAGTTATGCTCTTTAGCTTTCTGGCATTCTTCTTACAAGTATGTTGGCTCTTATCTCTTCGTTCATGGATTGTTAGCTCTGCTCCAGATGAAATCGATATGTTGGCTCTTAGAGTTTGCATGTAGAATGTGTTTGTTTTCCAAAGTTTATAGTGGATTTGTTGTGGGAATTTTGGTCATGTAACTCACATTTCGATTTGGGTTTCTTCATGTTGGCATTTAAATGTTTCAAACTATAAATATTGTTCAGCATCTTATTATGTTTGAAGAATATGGTTGTATGTGCCTGGAGCAAAGGTGGTATTACTATAATATGTATGTTGGCAAATGTATGAGGACAAATATGTTCGGTTTCGCTCATTTTTTGTGATAATAATTTAAAAGGTTTCCTCTGTAAAAGGGAACAATCGGGTTTTGTGACTATTGCGTAGTATCCTCACCTCATGCCCAAACCCTGGAAGATATGCAGTCTTATTATTACCATGGGTTGTGAAGTTATGGGTGGCCTGTGTGTTTTATCTTGTTGTCATTTTGATGGGAAGGAGTTGGTTTTTCTTTGCTTGCAGCCAAAGTTTGAAACATTACACCCATATGCCTGCTCCAGGCCTCATTTCACCTTCCAATATGCAGACAAGTGAATAAAGGAAAACCCAGATTCAAAATTTTGTTTAATTATTTTAATCCAACAGTGGGATAGATTGATATCACCCACAAAATCATGGCTCATTTTTTATTTATCTATGAGGGAATTTGGCAGATTTTTATCTTAGTATGAATTATATGGAAACAATGCCCACTAGGCTCACATGGGGTTTCGAACCCGATTTGTTTTGCAGTTGTTATTTGAGCTTGTGATGTAAATATTATATAATGAAAGGTCGATAGCTTTATGTTTCTCTTCCTCTCATGATGATTTGAGGCATTTTGTTATGATTATGACTGATTCAATTTGTTTTGTAAACAGTCTCCTACAAAACGTTATGCTAAGTTAAAAGAGATATCTATGGTTTTAAAAAGGGAAATGAAACTTGCAAATTTGTTAATATTGTAAATTTCCTTTGAGTTTTATATTGAGCAGTTTAAAAGGATTGTTTTCATGTTATGGATTATGTGTGTTGAAGTTTAAAAGAGTGTTATGGCACAAACATAATTTGGTGGGAGTTTTGGAAATAAATGGGCATGATAAATAGTGGATATTCAAATAATTTTTGTTGAATAATGGCAATGTTGATTTTAAAGTCAATGAATGTTATTTCTTGTAATAGAATAGCAATCGCTATCATTCTCGTTCATTGTCTAATTTTTCGCTCATTATATGCCCACCACCTTCCCAAATACATTTAATTTATCCCCTGTTTTGTTATTATGAATTTCATTCAAAAAGATTGGATGATGACTTGTGTTGGAAATTTTGATATGGAGACATTGTTTTTATAAGGAAAAGGGCCTTGCATTTTGCTTGAACAGTATTCATCTGTTGGTTCCCGTCCATGCGACCATTTTTCATTCATTACAAAGCCCATCATCTTCCCAACAACCCTATCATTCCCTATTCAAATTGCAATTGATTATTGAATTCAAAATGTGGTGAGTTGTATCAATGGATGGATTGCATATGCTTTTGTTGTGAATGATAGAGCCACATCTTGATTTTATTTAGGTAGAGTATTAGTGAATGGATTGTTAAAAAATTTCATATTCCGATTGGATTGTTGCTTCAGGATAATTTTCTTTAGCATGGGTAGCAATGGCAGAAGTGCAAACAGAGGTAGAGGAAATAATTGGCAAAGAGGCCATAGAAGGCCATGATTTTCAATACATTATGGCGTTGATCCGCAAGAATTGAATCATCTTTTACAAGATGGGTTTTTCAATCTAGTTGGACAAGGAATTCTGCAATCTAGACTTGAGAGGCCTCCTTTCCAGCCACATTAAAATTTCTCTGGTATTTGTGTCTCCCCTCATGTTTCTATGCAGTCAGAGCCACCTGTCAATGATGGATGGCAAGATATTGTCCATAAGCATGTTGCAAATCAAGATGGCTAGCCTATAATATCATTTCCATTACCCCTTCCTCCACCGCCATTCAACCCAAATTCCTAAGTTGATCATATTTTCTCGCCAGTACAGTCCTCTCATGCAAAAAAGAGATTAAAATTTGCCATCCCTGAGCCAGAATTAGATAAAGGAAAAGGGGTGGCTAATCCTTCCAAGTCTTCCAAAGACTCCTGTGAATCAATGTCCTCTCATCTCCACCTAAAAAATAGTTGCTCCCATGTCATCAGTGAAATCCACCCACAAGGTTCCAATCAATTGAAGGTTGTTGCACAGGAAAAATCAGGAAAAAAAAAAGGATCAAAAGAAGGCAGCAGTGAAAAGAGGCAAAACGCCTCTCACGGCAAATATGGGTTTTAATGCTTTTTAATGTTATTCTTTTTTTGAGGACATATTTTATTGGTATGATGACATAATGTTTTGGACAGCAAAGACACATTTAGACAAACTTTTTTGGACAACATGGATATGATTCTATTTTTGGCTATAGTCATGTTTTATTTTGATATTAAAATATTTGACTATTTATATGAGGATGGGAGTTACAAGGAAAATATTTGAGTTAATTTTTGGGGTGTTATATCTCATATTTTGATGATCATTAAAAAATGAAAATTGGAGTGACAAGGGGTCCCACCTATTTAGTTATTATTTAAATAGACCCTTATTTATGTATTATTATTTATTTGTCTCAACATATTAGTTAAGCTAATTAAGATTAACAAAAGAAAGGTAGTTGAAGTACCATAAATTATTGGGAAAGAATAAAATCTCAATCAAAAGAAGAGACAAAAAAGGGAGAGAGAACAGAAGGGGAACTTCTTATATAAGGTATGTTCTATATTTGTGAGATAATTCTTTTTTTTTAATTCATTTTGAGTTTACTAGAAAGCTAAACCATCTTGATGACAACATGGTCTTATTGAAGGTAGCAGGATTCAAAATTGAATCATATATTTCATAAGCTTGTTTCTAAAGGTGTATGATCTATCTTTGGTAGTATGTGTGTTCTTGTTTTCTTATGGATTAGATTTCATGACTAATAAAGAATATTTTGCATAGTCAAGTGACAACATTTTTATGGCAAGTTGATCCAGATCTTTAGCTTCAGTGTTTCTTTTGTTGTCAGAGTCTTTTTGTATGGCGTCCATTGGAGACTTCTAAATCTGACTTTGGTCCCCACCCTCATAGGGGTTTGTAAAGAGAATTTTTCTTTGTATCTCGGAATGAAGTTAATAAAAAAATCAGATTTCTAATTTTAGTCTCACATGTGTATCTTATTGATATTTTTTAGATTTGCTTTTATCCTTGTCTCGTATCCATGTACACACTTATGTATATTTTTTATTTCTTTCTTTTGCATAGTTGCATATAAAATAAAATAAAATCAGCGTTGATCCCCCGTACATATTATCTGTGGGTTAAGTGATTGTTTTGAATTTAAGACTATAAACTCTGGGTAACATTCCCAACTATATTTCCTTAGCCTAGCAAGATATGAAAATGTTTGAGTAAGGTTATCCGTACCTTTTCCTCAACAATGGTGATGTTATTTTTGTGTTTATGAAAGTACTATCTCATTTCATTGTGTATGAGACCCGTAGTCTCGATATGCGTGCAAAAAGGGCTTTTTCAGCACCTGTTCAGAACATAGTCGATTTTATACTCATTTTTCTCAAAATTTTGTGAGGAATTTAGTAATGACCTCTAATTATGGGATTGATTAACAAAATTGAAGAGTGACTTCAAATTTGGCATTATAAGTCGTTTTATTGTAATTTGGCAATTGAGCATTAATAAGAGTGGTCTATTTCTCTCTATTTTGGCACTCATTATTTCTGCAAGTTATATTTATCAGTTAATGAAGTTTATGGATAAGTAAGACATTCACATGATATCTTGCAATTAGTCAAGTCAATCTTCAATTTCTCGAATCTAGTCAGATGTTTATGTTTATTTATGAACTAATTGACATCTAAGGATTTTCGGGATGAATTGGTATCAAAGTTTGTTGATATTTTGAATCAAGTTGGTATCAAAACTAGTTTGGTATTTTCATATCAGTGCCTTAGGCTTTAGACTTTAAATAAATGATATATAAGGCGCAAGCATGTCTCAGCCCTAGATATCATTTTCCCTCCTTGTAGCTTCAACTAAGTCAAAGATCAATTGTCTAGGGATAACACCCTAAAGTGTTAGCATTTTAGGGCTCTAGGCTTCTAACCTTAGCAAGGACAATTTACAAATTTGGAAAAATAAAAATTTATGAGAAGAAGAAGCATGTATGTTCCTCCCTTAGGGTTTTAATAAAACAAGACTTCTTGTAACAAAATATTAATTTCACCATTTACATCAACAAAATACCATAGAATTGCAGGAAATCACTTAATTCATCTAAGAAACCAAGAGCATTAAACCCTAATTGCAGAAATATCCATCCAAAATCAGCAAAACATTCACAAGAAGTCTTCTTCAAGCATAGTGCATAATATAGAATGACCAATAACCCTAAAAGGGCCAAAATTTTCAAAAGTAGTTGCCCCACAAGAGTGAGGAGTGATGATGAGAAATAAAAGGATAGCACTAGCCTTACTATATGAGGTTATCCTAGCATAATTTGTCCACAAACATAACATAATAATTTATTCAAGTGGGGTTTACCCCTCATTTAACCTTTACAAATGTTAAAATGCCAAAATACATTATAAATGAGCCAAACGTGTGTGACGTCAAGCCTTCCTAGGGAAGGAAGGTACCTCCAAATGCCACATGGCACCAATCAAGAGTGAAGTGGGGTAAAATGATGTCTCTCCTAACCCAATATCATTCCAACCATCACCAGCTCCCCATGTGTCCACAAAACCCCAGCTCCATCAAACCCTAAAAGATGGCGTCATCATCAAATGAAGGCCAACGTCCAAGATCCAAGTGTTGTGTCCAGGATGGAGGGAGATGCATCTCATCTCTGCATGGAATTTTGTTGTTTGTTTCTATAACGTCCCTGATCCTAGTGAAAAATAAGCTATGGGGTACTCTTCCCAGCATGTGGGCTTCTAACCCATCTATGTGGCATCATGATTGAATTTGCTTAAACCAAGCCCATGTGTACATCGTCCAAGGTTCCAAGGATGTGAGATTTGATGTCTGAGGGTGGTGAGTCACTCGATGACCCACTACTCTGCATCACATGTGCCTTAGTCCTACAATAAAAGGCCAATGTCCTGGGTACAAGCCTAGGACGTCTCTCGAAGAACCATGTCAGGGCCATCCAAAACAAAGCAAAGTATAAGACAAGGTTATCCAAGGTTCACAAGAAATATTAGTCCTTAAAACATGTAAAGTAAGTTGTAACTTAAGATACAAGACATGTAAACAATTTACCTCAATATCATATTCAAGCATCACACCAACCTAGGACCTCATGTGAGTTGGTAATATTAATTATGGGAGGGCCTTCATCCAACCCTATTAGGTGTGCCAACCTAGACAAGAAATAAAAGACCCAGATAGAGGGATAGGGCCCGAGGGAAGCAAGAAAGAAAGAAACACTTCAAGATTAAATGTGATAGTGATATGAATTTTGGGTTTACTTCATGGCTTATGGTATCAGTGAATCCATTTCTATGAGTTCCTTTGTAGAGGGAGTGATTTTTGCTTGAGATACCCTTTCCTCGGTAATTTTTACATTATGAACTCCTTGATTCTCCTTTTGATACCCAGTCATCATTTGAAAGTCCCCTTTAAAAGGTTTCAAGTTGCATTCCTTCATTTTTACTAGGATATGGTCCTTTATAATTTGGTGCTTTCATTCGCATCCTCGCAATGACGATTACCATTAGAGGGGGTAGAGATCAATTTGGCTTGAGGTTTTTATGGTTGACTTATCATTTATAACATTACATAGATATATGGAGCAGCTGCATCAACCTCTGGGCCTTTTCCTCCCTCTTCTCATGAGAGAATGGATCATCACCCGTTACAAAAGTTCATTACACTATGAGAGAATCTAGAATGGAAATTGTTAAGTATGGTGGGAAACAAAACATTACCCTTGTGAGGGCCCCCTGGTAGTACCCATTTTCCCTGGGTGGTGACAACATGGAACTAGGGAATAGAAGCTAAACAATAACGAGAAACAAGGAAATTGACACAATTTCCCAATCCAATGATCCATTATCCAACTTCAACCAAAGATCCTCATTCACATGCCCAACAAATTAAGCACAACACTTTGCATGAAATAAGGGATAACATACCTCATGGTAATGTTGGATTACCATCTCCGATACACTGGGTTGCTTGGAAGTGATGAGCCTTGGTTGACACATGGCACTTTTTTATTGGTCCACATGGAATTTGAAAATGCCAAAAATGAGTGACACATGGAAACCTCTTGTGTTGCCACATCATCCTACTGATGTCAGCATGATGTCATATGTCAGTTGTAAAAAACTATACGGACATACCATGTGGCATCCCTGCTTTGACTTTTGACATGTTTGATTGACCAAAACTTCTTCATACAAACTTCGTTTAAGGGGATTTTTGCATTGTTGGAAAGGTATCTCCGAGCTATTCGCAATGAATCAGTTTTCAAGATCATTTGATAATATCAATTTTTGAGCATTTTAGATCCTCCTAGACCTCTTTGAGCATTCTGGATCCTCCTGATCACACCTCCCTATTGAAGATATTTTGAACCTCCAAAAGTATGGATCATTCAAAAATGAAGTGAGAATGATTTCACCTCACTTGTCCAGTATCATCCATCCTTCATGCTTGGATAACGAGCACCTGACTCATCACAATGATAATGAAGACTGAAATAACATTGCTGACCAATTTAACCATTCCCTTAAATTCACAAACTTTTCCATTCATTGTTGCAGTAGCCAACCATACTCCATTGATTAGTAATAAACTGAACAAAAAAATTGAATATACATATGTGAAAGAGAATGAACCATCACAATATTTTCCCTTCTTAACATGAACAATATCAACCAAAGAACATGTTATGCTTTCAACTATAGGGTGTAAACCTATATCCTAGATACTAGCATTAACTAGCATGTGCCTTGTAGTGACAACTATCAAATTAAACTTCATTTGATGAGCTCTCACAATGAACTCAATCCCATCCTTGAAAATATGATACTTGTTTTGTTTCTTGTAGAAAAGGGTCTTCCTGTCATACAAGTATGGACTTGCAAATGTCAAGTGGAACAATGTCTAACTCTACATCATCAATAAAGTTGGATGTGATCACAAATTGTAACTTACATTTCTTAGTTACTTGTACCTTAGCATTATCACAAATCCAACCCAAATGATACAGTCTCGGATGAGGCCTATTTTCCAATTCCAAATTATGAACAACTTGCTCTGAAATAAAATTCACTTGTGATCCACTATCAACAAGTGTATCAATCTTAGTGTGCTTTGAGATAACTCCTATATGAAACATGTCATTTATTTTCCTTCCATCAGGAATTACTTTAGCCTTTGAAGAAGAAGTACGCGAACTGAAACTTGCAACAGAATATTTACCTTTGATTTCCATGGTTGTAACCTTGGTTTCATGCTTAGAATTTGATCCAAGATCTTGAACTATGGTCATGGTCTAATTTTTACCCTTTCTAGGTTGAGCCCACTTCGGCTTCAATTCTGGATGCAACTTCCACCAATGCTTACCATCATGTCCTTTCTTCTCGCAGTGAGAACATGTAGGATTTTTCTCTTCATCCTTCTTCAGTGTAGTTGTCTTCTTACTCTTCCCTTTTTCCTTCGACTACTCCTTGAATTCATGTGGCTCCTCTAATTCATCTTCAACATGTTTTTCTTTGTTGGCTTCAAGATGTGTAGCTTGTATTTCTACTTCATCAATATTAGTAGGATTAAACATCAATATAGGATGGCGAAGATATGGATGCATACCACCAATATACTTTAGAATAATCTGAGGAGTATGTAATGGAATTCCCAAAGATAATTCCTTCCTCTTAAATTCTTGTGTATAAGCTTGAAAATGTTTCCCTTTTCCTTACCTCGGATGTTGCCAAGCAATCATTAATGTTTGCATATAAGCTAATGGATAAAATTGCTTTCTTAATGCAACAGTAAATTCAATCGAGGAAAAAATGATTTTACCATGTTGAATAAGATCAACTTGTGTCCAACTCTCCCACCATATCAAATTTGAACTGCTCAGGCAAAGACTAGCCAACTGTATCTTTGAAGTGTCTTGTATGATTTTTTGTACCCTGCAATACACTTCAATATATTTGACCCGATTATCCAACTTCTCTACATTCAACTCTCCATCATAAGTAGGCAAATCATGAGAACGAGAATATTTCTTAGAATGTTTCTTCCTATTATGAGAAGAATTTTCACTTCCATCGGAAGAAGATGATGATGATGATGATGATGGGGATGAAGTAGACCCTGGAGGTTCTTTACCTCATCCTTCTCCTTCATGTTTTACCATTGTTTCAGTTGGACCACCTTCATTTTGATGCGGAGTTTTTCTTCATCTTTCTAGGTCTCCTAACAATTCCTTAACCATATTTGTCATTTGAAGGAACATCCTTCGAAATTCCTTATCAGTCTCAGAAAGAAATTCTTCATGCTCCATTTATTTCCTTCAAAATACACGTTCAATCTCAGGATTAAATTCTTCAAGTGTGCCTTCACCTTGCTTATATTTGGACAGGTTCCAGTACCTAGGATACATTATTGATGCACATGGTGTGCATGTTGATCTATCCAAGATCCAAGTCATCCATGAAGGGCCAGCCCCAACCATTCTCATTGAGCTTCAGAGCTTCTTAGGACTTACCAATTTCTATCGCAGGTTCGTTTTGGGATTCTCCCATATTTCATGGGCCCTCAACCAAATAACCAGAGGTTGTGGTAAGGCAAAATTTATGTGGGGCATGTCCCAATAGAAAGCGTTCGATGATCTAAAGCAGCGCTTGTATTCCTCCCTAGTGCTTTCATTACCTTACCTGCAACATCCCTTTGAGATCGAGATAGATGATTCAGAATATGTTGTGGGCGGAGTCATCACTCAGCAAGGCCACCCTCTGGCCTATCATAGTGAGACACTATCAGATGTCATTCGTAAGTACCCTACTTATGACAAAGAAATGTACTCCATTATGCAATCATGTCTCTAGTGGAGGCATTACATTCTTGGGAAGGAGACATTCATCCACACTGATCATAAGTCATTACAGTTCATGCAAACACAAGGTAAATTGCAGAATGACTGCCACCAGAATTGGTCCACATATTTGTAGCAGTTACACCTCGACATCAATTATAAAATATGAAGTACCAACCAAGTCAATGATTTCCTTAGCCAACCTCCATTCACGGCACTCACCACAGTGGTCAATTATTGCAGCCATGAGACCTCCAGGTGGCCCCACCTATATGAGACAGATCTTGACTTCGCCAACACCTACCAGATATTGGGAGAAAACACAATTGTCACTAATTTCCATCTTCGGGATGGGTTGTTGTGCTATCTAGGTCATCTCTGCCTTCCATCAAGTGAGTGGGTTGTTGTGCCATCTGGGCCATATATGTGTTCCATCAAGCGAGCAGGCAAAGCTAATTTGGGAAGCCCACTACACTCGGGTGGCAGGACATTTCAGCGTGGAAAAAATAGTGACAGTGTTGCAGCGACATTTCTACTAGCCAAAACTTCAATGGGATGTCAATAAGTATATCCAGTCCTGCACTTCCTCTGCTATTTCCAAACCAACCACTAAGAAACAAGGCATGTACACTCTTATTCCTACTCCTGACATGTCGTGGGAATCCATCTCAATGGATTACATGTCGAGCCTTCCATCCACCAAGCGGGGAAATGGCTATGTTTTTTGTGGTTGTTGATCATTTTTCCAAGATGATGAGTATGGTCGTCTGGAAGAAGAGCATCACAACGGAGGCCACTGCCAAACTCTTCTTTGAATGAGTGTGAGTACACTTTTGGATCCCACAAACCATTATCTCATATCGGGACAGTTGGTTCCTCAGCACATTCTGGTCAAGCCTCTGGTCACTACTGGACACCAATCTCACCAAGTCCACTGCCTTCTACCCCCAGAAGAATGGCCAAACCGAGGTTGTCAATTGAATGATCGTGCACATATTGTGCATGGACAGTTCCAATCACCCCTACACCTGGGATGAGAGTCTTCCCTATGTTCAACACAGCTACAACAGAGCCATGCATAGCTCAGCTGGCCACAACCCCTTTCAGGTGGGGTTGGGATTTCAACTATTGGGTCCATGGATGTTGCACTACCCCTTGCGGCCACCCAGGAAGATTCATCGCATGCTCCAACTGGAGCTGACAAAGCCACATGGTTCATTGAGTCACTCTAGCACATCCTCCAACAGGTTCATGATATTTTACAGAATTCCAATGCTAAGTACAAGCAGCGCCATGATCAACACTGCGTGCCACACCAGTTTCAAGTGGGAGACAAAGTTTGGTTGAACTTGCAGAAAGAACGCCTTACAAGGCCTCATCAGAAGCTTCATCCACATCGTTATGGACCCTACACCATCACCAAGGCTGTGGGTGACAATTATTTTGAGCTCAACCTTCCCCCCTTCCTTGGTTTTCACCCAGTGTTCAATGTGGACCTCCTTTGGCCTTATTTTCCACCATTATTGGACACCTCAGAGTTAGCAGAATAATGACACCAACARATCTCAACCATGACTRCATGGAAYGGGAATCCAGTGATAAGATCATGGAMACACAGGTCAATGGCACTCACCAATAGAGGATCCATCTTTATCGGGTTGTCAAAGCAGGGTAGCTCTTGCACCAAGGCAAGTGGCTCACCCGGGGCCAAATTCAATAGAAATTTCCTCATCTGATGGGGGAACTCAATGCAATAGAGACCATTTCTTCCTAATGGGGGAGGATTGATCCAGGAGGATCTCATTGGCCACCCACCTTTTCCAACTATCTCAAAATAGTTTTTTGGCAACTTACTATTTTAGCAATTTTTCGGTTCTTGAACTTCCGGGGCCATTTTGAGGGCCTAAACGTCGCTTTTTCACGATCGAGAACCTCAATGATAATTAAAGGCTTTTATTGACCACCATAAATGAAGCTCCTCATCGATACCTTTCAAACAAGCTATCGTGCAACCTAAACAGAGATCATATGCAAAAGTTACGACCTCGGGAAGTTGATGTACTAACTTACCCTAACAGGGCCCACGTGACTTTTGGTCCTTCATCTCCTAGGGTTAGGTTTTTGGATTTCTAGGGTTTTGGAATTAATGTTTATTGAAAAAAGGCCTTTAGAGCCTCATTGTACTCATCTTCTTGCGAATGAGCATAGTTGTCACATCTCTTCTCAAAGATAAGTTGCCACCATTCTAGCAAGCTTGTTTTCAGTTTGCATTTTACAGTTTTCAGCATATTTCTTATTTAATAGAAGTCAAGTTTTATTGTATCTTTGTTATTTTTTGCTATGTCTTTGTGTTAATATTAGAAATATGTGGTTGCATTTCGTTCCGCTCATAAATCTGGATCATAACAATTGAATGGGATAAGTAGAAACGGTCTCGCAATGAGGCAAAATTGAAAATTGTGGAAGAGAAATTACAATTCTTGTACAATTTCAAGGGGGGAGGGTGGGGCTCTCTCTCATTAAGACAAAGACGGGATTTTCAAGTTGGAAAGTAGAAGGAAGAAGTTGTTGGAGGACAAAGAAACAGTGTGGAAGAGTGGTGGAAGAATCTTGGTTGCAGGGGAAAATGTTTGCACCCTTCAACTCTACCTTTATATTTCTCATCCCAAAGAAAGATGAGCCTCTGTCACTGGATGATTTCAGGTCGGTCTCTCTTTGCAACGAAATATATAAGGTAGTAGCAAAGGTGATTGCAAGGCATATAAAGGCAATTTTATCCCAGTCAATTTCAAGTGAACAGTTTAGTTTTCTGGAGGGTAGACAAATACATGAAGCCATTGGGATTCGCAGGAAGGTATCCATAGTTTAAAGACTCAAAATATACAAGGTGAAGTTATTAAGATTGACTTGTCTAAATCTTATGATCGTGTCAATTGCTTATACATTCACCTTCTCATGACTCATTTGGGTTTCAAGGTGCCTTTTATTAACTTGGTCATGAGTTTTTTATCTACAATCTCTTTTGTTGTTCTGATCAATAGGGTTGCTTCCCCATTTTTTCATGTTGAAAGAGGACTGCAACAAGGTTTCTCACTTTCCCCTATCCTTATCATTTTGGTAGTGTAAGGTTTAAGTATATCTTTAAGGGCAGCCAAAATATCAGGTAGACTCAAGGGAATTCCAATCTCTCCAAACCTTTACATTACACACCTCCTTTTCGTGGATGACATCTTGTTATTTGACGATGGCTCGATGCGCAATGTTGAAACTCTTGTTAATATTTTAGGGCTCTTTAAACAAGCTACAGGTATGTTGTGAAATGCAGGAAAATCCACGATTTCCTAGCAGAATCTAAGGGAGGATTCTCAAAGGCACTTTCATGAGATTTTTCCTTTTGCTATGAAAGAATTGGACCAGGGATTGAAGTATCTAGGCTTATTTTTAAAGCCAAACAATTACATGAAGTGTGACTAGCAATGGTTACTGGAAAAGTTGGAAAAAAGACTATTCACCTACATCCATCGATGGTTATCTAGGGCTGGTAGGTTAGTCCTTGCCAAATCTATATTGGAAGATATTCTTGTTTACTATATGTCGTTGGCATGGATCCCGAGGGGCATTCTTGTCATGTTTCAAAAACTTTGCTTCATATTTTTATGGCGAGGGTCTCAAGATCATTTCA
This sequence comes from Picea engelmannii, assembly GCA_009831015.1. NCBI lineage: Eukaryota > Viridiplantae > Streptophyta > Pinopsida > Pinales > Pinaceae > Picea > Picea engelmannii. The sequence goes on along the minus strand of ML820434.1, from coordinate 11,912 downwards.
TTCTTCCCTGGGTGAAATGATACACGATTGTAGTTACAAAAATGTTAGGTGTCTAGGGCTTAAAAAACATCATTTATTTTACAATAACATTGGCAGCTAAAGGTGTGTAGAGATTTCTTTCCACAAAAATTCTATGGACCTCATAGTTTGAGCAAAAGTATATAGTTTTGGAATCTGTAGTAGATTGGGTAAGGAAATCTAATATCTCGGTCATCTAGAAGGCAATTCTATCTTCTTTCCCTTTTTTTAGAAATGGGTTAGCTTGGAAGATTGGTAATCACTGCCTAGTACCCATTGGGGTGGATCCTTGGCCAGGAAGTGGTGTTTCTCATATGTTGCTTCAAAAAATTATAATATCGCTTCAGGAATAGGGGATTTTTACTCTTAATCAAGTTGTTGGTCCTTTATCCACATCTATATGGTCTCAAGTGTGGAAATCGGCGGTATCTTTGGGAGATGTACATTGGTGCCCTTCAATCCTCTCATATATGTCTTGTTGCTAGAAAGGATGATTTAATATAGGACCATGCTCCAATAGGAGTATATAACCCAAATCTTGGGTATATACAATTGTTTGTTGAACTGGTCCAAAGAGAATCAAAGTGGTGGTGGAAACGCCTTTGGAAGTTCAAGTGTTCTGCAAAATCTCTCCTTCTTATGTGGTGTCTTTTGGAAAACAAATTCCCTACTTGGGATAACATTCAAAAGCGACAAAAAGAGGGCCCAAGGTGGTGCCCCCTCTATAAATTTGAGTCTAAATCGGTCACTCATTTGTTTATCTCATGCACTTTTACTTCACAAGTGTGGAGGGAGGCTACTTGACTATTAGGCTATGCTTGTAACCAGCGTGGTATACACACTGAGGAGGCACTAAATCATTGGGTAGAAAACCAGTCATCCCATTCATTTAGAGATTTGCCTCTAATTTTAAGTTGGGGTATTTGGATCGCCAGAAACAACAACTTCTTCTAGGATAAGCTCATTCCTTCGGAAGTAGTTGCTACAGGCAGTATTGGTGTTCTTTCATTTTTTCAACAAAAAAATGGTTTGGTGGGACCCCGAACTATAAAAGAGATCCAAATAAACAAATCAATCCCTTGGGCATTCTTTGATGGGGGTTCTCCAACTGATTAGTGTGGGGGAGGTTCCATACTTTATTTATTGGATTCTCACTTTTATAAGATTAAGATGGGATTGGGAGCAGAATCAAACAATTATGTAGAACTAATGGCCCTAAAACTTCTTTTATTATTTTCTTTGGAAAGAGAGGTAAAGTCGTTACAGGTTTTTGGTGACTCTGTGTTGATTGTTTCATGGATTGTGGGTTCACAACTCTGTCACAATATGAGATTGCAGGCTCTCCTTGATGAAATCCTTATGTTAAAATCATTTTTTGACTCTTTTACTTGTCAACATGTGTATAGGGAGTAGAATATGGAGTTGGATGTCCTCTCTAAAGCAGGTATTCTCATGGACTTCGAATAGTGGCACATAGTTGAAAGTAGGGAGGGAGAGGTATATGAGTTCTAACATCGCCCTTTTATTGATTTAGTGCCCGCGACAACATTCTATGTCCCCATTTAAACTCTCATTTTGATTGGCTCATTTCGAAATGTTAATGCAACATTTCACTACGATTGTCAATTTTTGGTGGTGGTTGGATACTTTATTTTAGGCCTCCTATGTTATTCCAGGCAGGTTCTCTAGGAGGGGGGTGGCTCCTCTCAGGTTTCGTTGTCACTCAGTTGCAGTTTTATCCTTGGTTCCAAAATGACTCCATATGTGCTTGGCTTGACACGGTTTGTACATGCTAAGTGGAAATCAAGAAACCCATTATGACGGTAAATGTTTTGTTTTTTATGTTTATCCTTTGGCAATGGTCAAATACACATGTATACCCTACAACAGGACATTAGACTTGCAATTATGAATACCTGTCTAACATGCATCTATGAATTGTAATTTTGTTTCACTCACTGTAATAAAATTACACATTTTTTCAAGAGAAAAAAAAAATTTGAGAGTGAAGTGGACTAGTCTGAATTAAGTGTACCATGTTGATAATTTAGATACCACCATTATACAATTAACTTTAATTATTGTAATTTATTACTTTATTATTTTGGAAAAGATGTATAAAATTTATACTTGATTGTATCGTGTGACTTTGTTATCATAAGGTACATTTTTAATCTAAGATTAATATATATTTTTTTAATATCATAAATATAATTAAAATTAATATTTTTTTAATGTTAAAAAATTGAACAAACCAAAGTTATAGAGTGGGAATATACTTGCAATTTGTAACCAAATGTATGTGTATGTGATGAAATAGTGAAAAAGGATTGAAAAATGACAAATATGATGAAATAGTGAAAAAGTATTGAAAAATGACAAATGTAATGAAACAGTGAAAAAGGATTGAAAAATGACAAATATGTTGAAATAGTGAAAAAATGAATGGAAAGTGAACTCTACACATCTATATGCATCTAATGATCAACATATAAGATGAATATGCATCCATGTGTATATAACAATCAATAAATATATAATAAAATAAACATTTCTCAAGTGATAAAACAATTAATTAAACTATATTATTAAAAATAATTTACCGTTAAAAATTATTAAAAATTGAAATATCTTAATTATTAAAAATTATATATCTAGATTTTTTGTTTTCAATTAAAATATTATACGAGTTCCACGTATAAATATTACAATATAATAATTTATTTATTAGATTCAAATATAGTTTAAAATTAAGATAGGGTCAAGTTACCAGGATTACCACTTGAATTTGAGTAGAACAAGTTCACCTTTGACCTTGGGAATCTCCCGGGGAAGATTATGTTGGTGGAGCCTGGTTAAAAACACTAGTGCTTTTAAATCCATGGAAAAAGTTTTGGTTGATATTTATCTTGGAGAGGGTTTGTCGAAATTGATTGGGATTGAGGTAGGTGGATATGTGTATCTTCAAACTTTGGATCATGTCAATGTCCTATTTCAATGTGCTCGATGCCATCACTTTGGATATTGGGTAGTTGAGTGCTCTCTACCTTCTTTTTTTGGTCAGGTTTGCCTTCGAAAGAGGGGGTGAAACATGGTAAAATTCAAAATGATGGATGTTTGACGGGTGTAGCATGATTTAGATTTGTTTTGAATTTTTGTTTGTTAGTTTGAGGGACAAAGGCTAGTGGAACCCACAATGTTGGCAATTTCAAAACTTTCTCTACTTTCTATTATCATAATTTTAAAATGACAAAGAATAACAAAGCTTCATAAATCTAATAGAAAGGTTGAAGCAAGCTTGATCTATACAATTACTAACTATAAACTTGATACTAATGTACGCAGCAGTTCATCTAACAGGTTAAAACTGCTTGAGCTTATCACAGTGGGGAGTCTCCAAGTGTCTTTCCCACTTGGGCCTCTAGAACTCCAAGTGAATATGCCTCTCAAGATAACCATTGTAGTCCCTAATACCTTGAAGCTCAAAATATGTTTGTTGCGAGCTACCGAGCTAAAGCTCCTTATCAAAATCAACTAACCTAACATAATACAATACTCCAAAGTATTTGATAACTTTGCAAAATTGATAAGGATGAGCCCTCTATAGCGATTAGGGGTTTTGAATAAGGTAAATAAGTAACCAAAAACATAATCGAAATGGGTAAAATCTATAAGAGGGTAATCAATTTGAAGCCCCCTATCGCCTCACGAGTCTAGTCGAAATCGAATGGCCAGTTCACGCAAATTTCAGTGGGAAGATATTGTAATTCACAAGAGACGGTACTAGATGATCCAAATATCCTTTCAACCTCAATTGTAATTGAAGTCATGGACCAGTGGAACAAATTCCCATTAGCAACTTTAATTTGGATTTATGGCGCATTAAACATACTAAAATGGCAATTCCATCACATATAAAAACACACTAGAACTCGATATTAAGATGGAGCCACACAATTGAAGGTTACACACAAATTTCAACTTTTAATGGAGGTTTCTTTTTACTATGCCCAAGAGAAAAATTACAGAGGGGTATTCTATATATTGTTACTCACTGTGAATACAAAAATCACATATGGCCATGGCTTGGAGACACCTTCAATCAATGTGAACAAGCTTCTTGATTCCATCAAACTTGGAGTAGGTTGCCTTCTTCGAGCTTCCATTTATGTCGTTATTTTCCCTCGATTCTCCTTGCATATACCCTTCTTCTTCCTTACTGCAACCTTCATTGTCTTATTAGGTTTCCTTTGGAAGGCCAACCATCACAATGGTTCATTTTCCCTTCCAATTTTACCAAAAGACAAAAACAAATTGAAATAACAATTACATGCTTATATCCAAATTTACAAAATATTTTGGGTTAGGATCCAATTTGGATCACACCTCTCCATTTGCAGTATTTTGGTCCTCTTATCATAGTATTTGTACATGTTCAAAGCCCTACACAAGATCCTCAAATCTTTTGTAACTATGGAAGAAACTACCACTGTCACCTAAGTAGTTTCTTCCCTCATTTTAGTGATGGAGGAGGTCCAACACAAGGGAGGCTTCCTTGGTGACCTCAAGGGATAGAATTCCAAGTTTGATAGCTAGGCCTACCACCCCCTATTTTGATCATTTGTTAGTGGGTCTAGGCCTGAGAAGGAAAGAGAGGTTGTAAGGTGATTAATGTACCTACCCGGAACAAGAATAATTTCCAACATATATATGACAATTACCAAGCTAAAGTATGCAATAATGAAATGACCTCTTTGGACACTAGACAAGTTAAATTGCATTTGGTTGTTTCATATTTACATCAGTAAACAATCATATGACAACAATAAATGTTTGACAATTGGTTGTCATTGATGTCAATCCTTGGAGATTGATTTCAACCCTTGGAGAAGTCTGGACTCCCTAGATATGTGGTTTAGATTGATGGTGAGTTAGTTGTCATTGATGGAGTGGCTGATATCAGAAAATGTGGCAGGTGCATTTTATAAAGTCTACATGAAGCCCTAGAGGTGCGGTTATGGTACGCCCCAGAGGTGTGGTTACAATACTTGAATTTGGTTGAGGAATGTGGACATGAAGGACAATATAGATGCATGTAACTCAATCATGGATGGATAGTCATGGTCATGTCGTTTCCGTTGATAGGTGGTACACCATGTGGTTCCTCACGGTTGAGGAGTTATGAGGTCATGAAGTTAGAAGCCCTAAAGATGGGTTAAGAAGCCCCTAAATGGTTACAATATGGGTTAAGAATCCCCTAATTGGTTTCAATTCATTAATGAAAGGGTAAAGTGGTTGTAACAAGAATTTTCAAGAATCCCTAAAGTTAAGGAAAGAGGTTACTTAGAAAAAGTATATATACACCTCAAGACGTCACTCATAAACACACTCACACACACATTCTATTGGATATCTTATATGTGAGTAAGTGATTCTTATATAAGGTAACCAAGGAGATCTAAGGTGAATTTCAGAGGGAAGATGAAGTAAAGAAAGGAGAAATTCCAAGGGAGGATGAAGTCTTGTGATGATGTGTTCTAAGGTATGTTATTTAAAGGTCATCTTACCATTTTCACTATAAATTTTTTTCTAGAATGATTCAGATAGAGAAAATTAGAGGAGGTTGATAAGACTTGTCAAGGTACCTGTGGTAAAACGTTCAGTTTTTGGGTCATTGTAGTTTTTGATATACACTTTGTGGAAAATAGGGTTTTTGGCTAGTCCTGAAACTAGTCTCAAACAGATGTCCCGAGTAAAATAGTCATAACTTCTTCATAGAGGATACAAATTCAGTGAGACGAAATGAATTGGATAGAGTACAGTCCATAGTATTTTTTGTATGATTTTCATATCTATATATAAAATATTCCACGCATGACATTCTCTTTAAGTTCGCTCTCTAGAATAAGCCATAATTCAGCAAGGTCTGCCATTTTTGCTATAACTCCTTTTCTGGGATGTTCCAAGTAGTGAAACTTAAAGGAATTGCAGAGAAGATATTGAGTAATATTGGGTACAAGTTTTAGACGTTTATTCATTACAGGTACGAAGTTATGCTTGCTAAAAGTTAGTGTTTGTGTCTAATCCAAAAATGAGTCTCGTGAGACTAAGGTAAAGTTTGATGAAGATGTTATTGTATTGTTGTTGAAATTGAGGAAGGTATGTGGGTCTGTGATCACATGCACCAGGTCTGTTATAGAGTTATAGGTATGTTATATGTATGTTTTGAGGGTTACATGTTGATTGTTATGGTGCATGTTTGAGGCAAGTCTTTGGTATATTGTTGAGGCATTGGCACATGCTTGAGGCACATATTAGGTGCACGGTTGAGGCATATACTTGGTATATGATCTTGGTTGTTTGGTACTTTGTTGAGGTACACCATTGATGGTACTTGCTTGATATATCCTATGGTACATGGTGTATGGAATGATTGAGTGACATTGTATAGGGTTGATGTATGTTTTTGATGTACATGGTTGATACATGGTATGGTACGGGACTAATACTTGGTATGGTGTTGATGTACATGGTTGATGTTTGAGGCATATGGTACATGTTATGGTGTATGGTTGATGCATGGTTTGGTACAGGTGATGGTGCATGGTTGATGCATGGTTTGGTACAGGTTATGGTACACGGTTGATGCTTGGTATGGTACAGGTTGATGCTTGGTATGGTACAGGTTGATGGTTTGGTACATGCTTGATAGAGGCATGTGTTGGTGATGTTGGACATCTAGTTGAGAGGTGTCCTTAGTATATGATCCATGTGAGAGGATCTGGTTGAGTATCGATGACAATGACAGGTTGGATAGGTTGACAGTGACAGGTTGGATACAGTGATAGGTTGACAGATCACAAGTTGATGTGACAACGACAGTGGCAGTGACAGTGGCAAGGACAATGGCAGTGACAGTGGGTGTGATAGTGACAGTGATTGTGGTGGTGACAGTTGGTTTGCATTTATATTTCAAGGCGGTGGGATAGGGAAAGGAAAGGGGGTTGTAGGATCCTTTTGGTTGGTGCCAGAGAACACAACGAGTTGGAGATTTCTTCAGGTTGGAGCTTGAGAATTAGGGGGTTGTAGCCTCCTTCTGGTTGGAGCTAGAGAATTCAGGGAGTTGTAGCTTCCTTCAGGTTGGTCCTTGTAAATCAGGGGGTTGGTGCCTCCTTCCAGTTGGTGCTGGAGAAATTGGAAGTTGGTGCTTCATATGAACGTATTTTTGATATATATAAGAAAGCATTGTGTGGTTTTCTCCCATTTGGGTTTCCAAGTAGATTCTGGTGTATTGTGTACTTGATGTGATGTTACTTATGTTTATGTGCTCATGATATACTGATGATATATTGCTAATAAAATTGATATATATATTGTGGTTAAAAATGGTATCAGTGCTCATACTAATTCACCCCCTTAGATATATTAGTGAATCGATATGATCACTAATACCAATTTTAACCAATATATATTGGTTAAAAGTGGTATTAGTGCTCATACTGATTCATTCCCCACCCCTTCTCAGTATTCCAACAATAGATTATTTGTAACAACAACAACAACAATTAATGCTCATAAACACCACAATTGACCATGAAAAGCAAGCATTTAACCAATAGAATATTACCCAATTGCTAGAGGTGATTTATGAACAAGTTAGGCCACTTATAAATAGGTGTATGCAGCAAATTAAGATAGTTTTTACTGGTTGTAGCAAACTTTTGTAATAGAAGCAATAAATTTTTGAAGTTTGCTAGGGTCGGAGTTAGTAAAGTTAGTAGAGCACTTGAGAGAATAAGAAAAGTGAATTTAGCAACTACTTTCACCACAAGATTTACTTCTAGATTAGCTCCTTTATCATTATAGGGCCTATGGAGTCTCAAATGCATCCAAGTTTGAATATTAATCTAACTGAAACCAAGAGGTACAGTGTGAGGTGCAAGCACATTTGGGCCTAATCGAGGAGGATCTGGAACATTCAAAGAGGTCCAGGAGGATCTAAAATACTCAAAAATGTATATTCTTAAATTCTCTTGAAAACTACTTCATTGCGTAGAGCTCACCAATAGATTTCCAATGATGGAAAATCGCCTCAAACGGAGTTCGTATGAAGAAGTTATGGGCGGTCAAAGTTTTGGTCAAATAGGGAAAAAGTCAAAGCAAGGCTACCACATGGCATGTTCATACAATTCCATACAACCGATTGATGATTTCATGTTGATGTCATCAGGATGATATGGCAGCATGAGAGGTTTCCACATGTCACTCATTTTTGGCATTTTCAGGGGTCCATGTGGACCAATAAAAAAGTGTCATGTGTCATACGTACGGATGGCGTGGCAGGTGACTAGATGATGACATGGAAAGTAAAGGTGGCAGGTGATTGGGAAGTTGCATGGCAAGGTGTTGATGCAAAAATATAAGTGGAACAATCAAAGAGGGCCACATGGCACACTCTGATTGGCCAAATTTAGCTAAGGGAGAATAGAATTTGTTTAGAGGTCAAAGGGAATAGAACCTTCGACCTCCCATGGAATACAGAATATTCCTTAGTCCTAACCTTATCCACCTAACCAACATTCCACACATATTGTTTGTTATAACAAAGAATCAATATTATAGTTATATTTAAACCAATTTTGCCCAAATTTTCGGTTGGTGGTTTAGCCCAATTTTAGTTTATTTAAACCTAGCTCCAGACCAAAGCAAGACATGGGTTTTCATGCCAGATTGGAGTATGATGCATGGGAGTTCATGACAAGTAAAAATTTTGTCTCAATTTTCTTGCAATAGGTGTTTTTAGTGTTGATTTGCCTCGTTTTGTGTGCCATTAAGTTCCTGGAGAAAGGTATAGGGTGTTTATACTCATTTTTATCATAATTTCAAGAGGAAATTGATGGTTATATTATTTTTGTGTGGAAGTGATGTTTATGAAAGTCTTATGTCATTTTTTCATGTATGACACCCATAGTCTCGTTATGCATGCAAAAATGGCTTTTTCGGCACCTGTTCAGAACATAATTGAGTTTATACTCATTTTTCTTAGAATTTTGTGAGGAATTCATTAATGACCTACATTTATGGGATTGAGTATCAAAATTGAAGAGTGAGTTCAAATTTTACATTGTAATCCCTTTTATTGTAATTTGGCAATTGAGCATTAATAAGGGTGGTCTATTTCTCTCTATTTGGCACTCGTTATTTCTTGAATATGGTCAAATTTTCTGAATCTAGTTGAATGTTTATGTGTATTTATGAATTAATTAACATGTAAGGATTTTCTGGCTGAATTGGTATCAGATTTCATTGATATTTCAGATCAAGTTGGTATCAAAACTCATTTCGTATTTCCATATCATGTGGTATCAGAGCAGGCTTTGACATGTATTTACAAGTGAATGCTTACAAGGTCCAAATCTAAGCGAGGTGAAGGCACACTTTAAGAATTTAATCCTAATATTGAACATGTATTTCGAAGGAAAGGAAAGGAGCATAAAGAGGTTTTTTCTGAGATGGATAAGGAATTTTGAAAGATGTTCCTTGAGATGACAAAGATGTTCTCATGATTTTCCTTTATTAAAGATAGATGTAAAGTTTGATTTGTGTACTTATGATGGAGAGTTGAATGTAGAGAAGTTGGATAATTGGGTCAAATATATTGAAGTGTATTGCAGGGTACAAAAAATCATGCAAGACACTTCAAAGATATAGTTGGCTACTCTTTTCCTGAGTGGTACAACTTTGATATGGTGGGAGAGTCAAACACAAGTTAATCTTATTCGACATGGTAAAATCATTTCTTCCTCGATTGAATTTACTGTTGCATTAAGAAAGGCATTTTATCCATTAGCTTATATGCAAACATCAATAATTGCTTGGCAACATCTGAGGCAAGGAAAAGGGAAAAATGTTCAAGCTTATACACAAGAATTTAAGAGGAAGGAATTATCTTTGGGAATTCCATTACATACTCTTGAGACTCTTCTAAATTATATTGGTGGTATGCATCCATATCTTCGCCATACTATATTGATGTTTAATCCTACTAATATTGGCGAAGTATCAATACAAGCTACACTTCTTGAAGCCAACAAAGGAAAACATGTTGTTGAAGATGAATTAGATGAGCCACATGAATTCGAAGAGAAGTCTAAGAAAAAGGGAAGAGTAAGAAGACAACTACAGTGAAGAAGGATGAAGAGAAAAAGCCTACATGTTATCACTGCGAGAAGAAAAACATGATGGGAAGCATTGTTGGGAGTTGCATCCAAAATTGAAGTCGAAGTGGGATCATCCTAGAAAGGGTAAAAAGCAAACCATGACCATAGTTCAGGACCTTGGATCATATTCTGAGGATGAAACCAAGGTTACAGCCATGGGCATCAAAGGTAAATCTTGTGTTGCAAGTTTTAGTTCACGTATTTCTTCTTCAAAGGCTAAAGTAATTCCTGATGGAAGGAAAACAAATGACCTATTTCATTTAGGAGTTACTTCAAAGCACACTAAGATTGATACACTTGTTGATAGTGGATCACAAGTGAATCTTATTTCAGAGCAAGTTGTTCATAATTTGGAATTGGAAACTAGGCCTCATCAGAGATTGTATCCTTTGGGTTGGATTTGTGATAATGATCAGGTACAAGTAACAAAGCAATGTAAGTTACGGTTTGTGATCACATCCAATTTCTTTGATGACGTAGAGTTAGACGTTGTTCCACTTGACATTTGCAAGTCCATACTTGTATGACAGGAAGGCCATTTCCTAGAAGAAACAAAACAAGTATCATCTTTTCCAAGATGGGATTGATTTCATTGTGAGAGCTCATTAAATGAAGTCTAATTTGATAGTTGTCACTACAAGGCACATGTTAGTTAATGCTAGTATCCAGGATATGGGTTTACATCCTATAGTTGAAAGAAGACCATGTCCTTTGGTTGATGTTGTTCATGTTAAGAAGGAAAAATATTGTGATAGTTCATTCTCTTTCGCATCTGCATATTCAATTTTTTTTGTTTCAGTTTATTACTAATCAGTGGATTATGGTTGGTTACTACAACGATGAATGGAAAAGTTTGTGAATTTAGGGGAATGGTTAACTTGGCAGCAATGTTGTTTCAGTATTCATTATCATTGTGATGAGCCAGGTGCTCGTTATCCAATCATGAAGGATGGATGATACTGGACAAGTGAGGAAAAAGCATTCTCACTTCATTTCTGAATGATCCATACTTTTGGAGGTTAAAAAGCTCTTCAATAGGGAGTTTTGATCCAAGAGGATCTGAAGTGCTCGAAGAGGTCTAGGAGGATCTAAAATGATGAAAATTTGATATTTTCAAATGATCTTGAAAATTTCTTCATTGCGTAAAGCTCGACGATAGCTTTCCAATGGCGCAAAAATCCCCTCAAACGGAGTTTGTATGAAGAATTTATGGTCAGTCAACATTTTGGTCAAACATGTCAAAAGTCAAAGTACGGATGCCACGTGGTATGTCTGTATAGTTTTGTACAACTGACGTATGACGTCATGCTGACATCAGTAGGATGATGTGGTAGCACAAGAGGTTTCCATGTGTTACTCAATTTTGGCATTTTTAGGGTCCATGTCGACCAATAAAGAAGTGTCATGTGTCATTCGTATGAATTATGTGGCAGGAGATTGGATGATGAATTGGAAAGTATAGGTAGCAAGTGACTGGGTAGTGACATGGTAGGGTGTTGATGCAGGCAAACAAGTGTACCAATCAGAGAGTGCCACATGGTGCTTTCCGATTGGCCAAATTTGGGTAATGGAGAATAAAATTTGTTTAGGGGTCGAAGGGAATAGAACCCTTGACCTCCCATGGAATCTAAAATATTCCTTATTCTTAATCTTATTCACCTAACCAACATTCTA
>ML820433.1:56626-76909 GCA_009831015.1 Picea engelmannii | reverse complement strand
TGGCCCTCCTCATCTAAAGGTGGCAGCTCCTCTGAAGTGTTGATCTGTTGTCCCACTGCCTTTTTAAGGCAAGAAACGTGAAAGACGTTATGAATCTTGCTACCCTCCGGTAGCTCTAGCTCGTATGCCACCTCGCCTACTCTCCTGATGACTCTGTATGACCCATAAAATCTCGGTTTCAGTTTCTCTGCTTCACTCCTCTTCAAGGAGGACTGTCGATATGGCTATAACCGCAGAAAAACCAAGTCTCCAACCTTGAAATTGCGCTTGATCCTGTGCCTGTCTACATAGATCTTTTGCTGATTTTGTGCTGCCTGTAAGTTTTCCTTTACTACCCGCAGAATCCTTTGGCTCTCCTCCACCCAATCTTTGGCCAGTGGGACCCTGCTATCCCCGAATACAGTATCCACAAAAGTGGGTGCATCGTATCCATACAATGCTCTAAATGGTGACATCCTGATAGACATATGGTGTGTCGTGTTGTAACAATACTCACCCATGTGTGCTGTTGTCCTCCCACATAGTTCCTTAGATACCCCTCCGCCCATTTGTTGACGATCTCCGTCTGGCCATCTGTCTGTGGGTGGTAGTTGGTACTCATGGCTAGCTCTGTGCTTGTCAACCGAAAAAGCTCCTGCCAAAATGCGCTAATGAAGCGCCCATCTCTATCACTGACTATCTGCTTGGGTAGGCCATGCAATCTCAATACCTCTCTGAAAATAACTCCGCTAACTGTATGGCCTTGTAGTTCGTGGGTATGGCAAAGAAATGTGCAAATTTGGTCAGCCTGTCGACCACTACAAATATACAGTCCCTGCCCTGCATGCGGGGAAGGCCTGTGATGAAATCCATAGAAATGCTCTCCCATTTTTTCTTTGGAATGGGTAGAGGCTGTAGTAACCCTGCTGGGTGTGTTTGCTCTGACTTGTTCTGCTGACAAGTCGTGCAATCCCGGATGTGCTTCAGTACATCATCCTTGAGACCCTTCCACGAGAATCTCTTCTTGATCTGCGTGTCAGTTTTGAAATACCCCTGGTGCCCTGTTGCAGGCCACTCATGGCACACCTTCAGAAGCTTCTCCTTTAAGGTAGATTCTGGAACCAAGTAGATCCGGTCTTTGTAGAAAATGACGTCAGCTAGTACTCGGTATCTATCGTCGACCACCTGTCCATCCATTACCTCACAAGCAAACTTGTTTTTGGAATATTCCACCAACAAGTGTGCTTTCCAATCTGTGCAAATGTCCATCATTGAACACCCTGGTGGCCTCCTGGACAAGGCATCTGCCACGACGTTCCTTTTTCCCTTGACATACTTGATGTCAAAGTCAAAGGCTTGGATCTTTGAGACCCACTTCTGTTGCCTCTCACTGAGGTCTTTCTGATCCAGGAAATACTTGAGACTGTTGTGATCAGTCTTCACTACAAATCTGCTGCCCACCAGATACTGCTTGAATTTGGTTAAGGCGTGCATAATTGCTAGCATTTCCTTGTCGTAAATGGGGTGGAGTCGCTCCGACTCGCTGAGCTTCCTGCCCTCAAACACAATGGGATGGCCTCCCTGCATCAACATTGCTCCAATTCCCACCCCTGATGCGTCGCACTCCAAGACGAACGACTGCGAGAAGTCCGAAAGGGCCAGAACAGGGCATGTGCTCATAAACTCCTTCATCTTCTCAAATGTCCGTTGTGACTCCTCTGTCCACTGAAAGGCACCCTTCTTGGTCAAATCTGTGAGTGGTGCTCCTAACTGCGAAAACCCCCTGACAAACCTCCTGTAATAATTGCACAAACCAAAGAAGCTCCTCTAACTCTGTCAAACTCCTGGGTGTTGGCCAATCCAAAATGGCCCTGATCTTTTCCTGATGTACTTGAACCCCCTGTGCACTGATGATGTGGCCCAAGTAAAGCAACTCTGTCATCCCAAACTCACTCTTGGACTCTTTGGCGTACAGTGACTGCGCTTCCATGATGCTCAATACCTCCTCCAAGTGCCCCATATGCTCCTGCCATGTCTTGCTATAGACCAAAATGTCATCGAAGAAAACCAAAACTGATTTCCTCAACTGCCCCTTGAAAATGTGGTTCATGCAAGACTGGAATGTAATTGGTGCATTGGTTAGCCCGAATGGCATAACCAAAAGCTCGAATTGGCCAAAATGGCACCGAAATGCCGTCTTCTCTATGTCCTGCTCTCTGATGCTGATCTGATGATATCCAGAGCGTAGATCAATCTTCGAGAAGAAAACTGCCCTATGCAGCTCATCCATCAACTTGTCAATGCGAGGGATAGGATACCGGTTTTTGATGGTTTTCTTATTCAAAGCCCGGTAGTCGATGCACATCCTCATGGTACCATCCTTCTTCAGGACTAAGACAACTGAAGAGGTGAATGGACTGCTACTAGGTCTCATGTGTCCCATTGCTAGCAATTCCTTGATTGCTTTTTCTATCTCATCCTTGAACCTCTTAGGATGACGATAGGGGGGTGATCATGGGTTTGGCCCCCTCCTCCAACTCAATGGTGTGCTCAAATCCCCTGTCCGGTGGTCTCCCTGGTGGAATCGAACCAAAAACCCGCTGATGTCGTCCCAACAAGTTCCCGATCTTTGTCTCATACTGCTGTCGACCCTCAGAATCCTTCCGCGTAGTGATCAAGCACTCTGTGGCAAAATGTTGCCTCCCCATGCCTGAAGATCCTCTCCATCCTCTTGGCTGAGACTGTCCTGGGTGCCCCTGTCGGCATGCCCCTTAGGACAACCCTCTTCCCGTCACTGTCTTTGAATCCCATCTCTAAGGTTTGGTAGTTGGTGGTGATTTTACCCAAGGTGATCAACCAATGAACTCCCAAAACTACATCTGTGTCTGATAGGTCAACCACATAAAATGTATCTCTCACGGTGTAGTTGCCCAACCTGATCTCCAAGTCCGGAACTCTGTCTAGACACTCCACAGTATGGCCATCTACTATTGTGACATCAAATCCCTCAAACTCCTCTGTTTGAAGGGCTCGTCTCGATACCAATGAAGCGTCGATGAAGTTGTGGGTGGCCCCACCATCTATCAGGGCGATTGTCTGCTGCCCCTGAATAGTACCTCTGATCCAGAGGGTGTCGTACCTGGGTACACAAGAAAGGGTCACTATGACTCCGCCGTTTGCTGGTTTCCATCTGCTAGCCTGCTCAGGAGGCTGTGGAACAACTGGTGGGTGGGTCCCTGCCGGTGTTGGTGGTCTACGGGGAGGCTGCTCCTCCACCTGCTTTGGCTCCTCCTCTGAGCTGGTGGATTCACTATCCTGCTCCTCCTCCTTACTGTCCATGCTGTTTGCAACCACCTCAATATAGTGAATCTCTCCCTTGCCCATGCATGTGTGGCCTGGGACCCAAGGATCTCTGCAGTTGAAGCAAAGCTTCTTCCTCATAAACTCTCGCCTCGTCTCATCATCCAACTTCTCCTTACCCTTCCATTCCCTCTGTAATAGCTTCCGGTCCCGATCCTTCTGTGGTACGAAGGATTTGGAAAAGGGTCTAGTTTTTGGCATTGAATCTACCAAATCTCTAGTGCATAAGATGGCATCTTGCAGGGTGTGAGGTTGGTATGCCTTCACCCATCCTCTCAAGGGTTCTGTGAGCCCTTATGTGAATAACATGATTAGTCGGGGCTCGGATATATCTGTCACTGCCACTTATACCCACTAAAACTCTGAGATGAAAGCCTCTGTTGTGCCAATTTGTCTCAACTGGGTTAGATCTCTGAAATGGATCTCTGGATCCCTCCTGTCGAATCTGTCCATGAGTCTCTTTGTGAACTCTCGGTAGGAGGTGATGCGACTGTGGCCCAATGTCACCCATCCATGATACCATCACTTGTGTGCTTCATCCTCTGATGGCCTCTGTCTCGGTCATCTGGTTGAGCTTGTAGTAGGTGTCAAGCTTCTGTACTCAAGCTCTGGCGGTGCATTTGGGCGATCCGTCGAAAGAAGGTATGGTGAGTTTGTTAAAATTTTTAATTAAAAAGTACCTAGGCAAGTGTTTCTCATCCCTAGGTGCCTAAGGGGTGAGAAAGTGCCTAATGTGGGCCCTAGTCATTTAATTTGTGAGATGCAAATTAAAAGGTGACTTTATGACTTTAGTGAGGGGGTGAGTGAAGAGACACTCAATCTCAACCACCTATCTAATCCAATCTCAACCGTTGGATGTGAAACTCCTCACCTATCAAGCATGAGGTCGATTAAGGTATGGGGGCGCACCATTGAGAGGTTGTTCATTCAATTTTTGGAGAGCAAGAGAAGGAGAGAGGTCGAGCTTGAGAAGAGGCAACATTTGCAAAGTTAAGCACGCATCCCAAGGCAACTATTAGGCACGGATTTCGAGGCAGCAGACAACAAGAAAGGACAATCCGTACAATATGGATTTGAGGGGCCGTACAACATTAAATGTGCACAGTTTTCGAGGTAGACAACAAGAAGTTATTTTGAGAGTATTGGCATGCATTCCAAGTCTGTCATACAATGTTTTTCAGGCACAAATCGAGGAAGGTGCTGGGCACGATTTTCTGGGCAAAGAAAATCCATATAGTCCGTATGGACCTGCACAAAATTCAAGGGCCGTACCGTCATATTCTGGGCGTGTTTTTCAAAGCATTGTACTGTTGAGTATTTTCGTACAGTTGCAGTAGAAGTTTGGCACGCAAATCGAGGACAGTCTGTACAACATTCTTTGCTGGGACAGCCGTACTGTTGTATGGATTTATGGTTCAAAAATTGAGGAGCAGTCTCCAAGACTGTACAAATAAGTTTGTGTAATTTCTAAAGATGAATATGCTGTAAAAAAATTTCTCAGAAGCCCATAAATAATAAAAGGCCCTCTCACTGGTTTTCCCCTTGTGGGTTTTTCTAGGGTCGATGTTAGACCAAAAATCTCCGAGTCTATAATTTTCTGAGTTTTATATGCTGCTGATATTTTATTTCTGCGTTATAAACGAAGTTCATAATCTTCATGTTTCAGTTCTGAAATTATTTTTCTGTCGAGTTTTATTTGTTGTTATAAAACTGGGTTTGGGAATTAAACATTGACTGAAAAACCAGCGAGACTGAAACTGGGTTGGGGTCTGAAATTTTACATGGTATCAAAGCTGAGTTAAGAGAAGCAAAGATATTTCAGCAAGTCAGAAAGTTGGGACAACAGTCACTTCATAGGGCAGGATTTTGAATTTGTCATTTTCGGCAGAAAAGGGTCAATGGCTACAGGTTTGAGAGTTGAGGATAGACTTGATGGGGCAACAAATTTTGGTGCTTGGAAGGAGAGGATGATCTTGCTTTTGCAAGAAAACGAGTTGTGGGACATTGTGGAAAATACCGCAACTCATCCTATGGTGGTACCTATTGATGCTACTCTTCTTGCAGCTTACACTAAGAAGAGTATCAAGGCTAAGAGGATTATTCTTGATGCCATCAAGGACCATTTGATTCCTCATTTGACGGGGAAGGCAAATGCCTATGAGATGTGAGAGTTTTTTACTAAATTGTACCAGAGTATTAATGAGAATCGGAAGATGGTTTTGAGAGAAAAACTAAAGAGCATAAAAATAACCAAGGCTGAAAATGTGGTCACATACCTTACTAGATTGACACCAATGAGAGATGAGCTTGGAGCTGTGGGGGAGGCCATAGTTGACAGTGAGCTTGTGAGAACAACATTGAATGGAGTTTCCAAACAATGGACTGTTTTTGTGGAGGGCATTGTTGCTAGGGAGAAGCTTCCCGACTGGGAACGTCTTTGGGATGACTTTGTTTAGGAGACCCGGAGAGCTTATGTACATGGCAATTCATCTACATGTCATGAGGAGGAGAATGTGGCTCTTGCTACCACTAGCAAGAAGAAGTTTAAAAGGGGTCCAAAGGGGGGAAACAAGCCCAAGGGTAAAGGGAAGAAAGACATGAGCAAAGTCAAGTGCTTTGCATACCATAAGTTTGGCCACTATACAGGTCAGTGTCCTAACAAGAAGAAGAAACAAACAGCAGTTTCAACAGCGGTGGAAGAGTTTTCCACCAAGTTTGACAAGGAGTTTTCCTTGGTTGTGTGTCTATCCACGAGGACCACTCATTCAGATACTTGGTATATTGACAGTGGTGCCTCTCGCCATATGACAAGGGTTCGTGAGCACTTGACAGACCTCACACAGATTGGAGATGTTGAGGTAGTGCTTGGAGATGACCGGGAGGTCAAGGCAGTTGGTTGCGGGACTGTATCATTTTAGAGGGAGTCTTTGCCTCCCATGTCTTTGACAGAGGTTTTATATGTTCTGGGCTTGAAGAAGAACTTAGTGTCAGTTTCTGCTATTGAGGAGAGGGGCTATGAGGTTTTGTTCCGTGATGGGTAGCTGCTCCTTTACCCAAAGGGGTCTAGTATCACTTCGGCCAAAGTGATTGGGGCTAGACATGAGAAGCTGTACAAGCTTATGTTCCAACCAGGGAGAGCATTGATTCATACTACCAGCAGCAGTGACCTATGTGAGCTATGGCACAGGAGGATGGCACATTTGCACCATGGGGCTTTGAGGGTATTGAGGGAGATGGTGACACGAGTTCCAGATTTCAGTTCAGAGCACCATGAGTTGTGCAATGGGTGTGCTTTGGGAAAGTACACCAAGACTACGAGCAGCAGGGATTCTTGATCTTATACATTCAGATGTATGTGGCCCGATGTCTTCGGCATCGTTGACTGGTTTTCTACACTATGTTGTATTCATTGATGACTTCTCACGGAAGTCTTGGATTTTCTTCATGAAGACCAAAGGACAAGTCTTCAGTCGGTTCCAAGAGTTCAAATCTCTTGTGGAGAACCAGACAGGGAAGAAAATTAGAGTTCTTAGGACGGACAATGGGGGTAAGTATACCTCCAAGGAGTTCATGGACTTCTGTGCAGGAGAAGTCCATCAGGAGAGAGTTGACTGTTCCTTACAACCCACAGCAGAATGGGGTTGCAGAGAGGAAGAACAGGGCCATTGTTGGGGTTGCGAGAGCCATGCTACATGATCAGGGGCTGCCACTATTTCTATGGGCTGAGGCATGCTACACTACAGTTTATCTGCAAAAAAAGAGTCCTCACAAGGTTGTGGGGAGCATGACTCTTGAGGAGGCTTTTTCTGGGAAGAAGCCTGAGGCGGGGCACCTTCGGATTTTTGGGTGCATCACTTATTCACATGTCCCTTATGAGAAGAGGACAAAGCTGGAGCCCACGACAGAGAGAGGGATCTTTGTTGGGTACAGTGAGACTTCAAAGGCTTTCCGTATATACCTTCTTTCCTCGAGGAAGACTGTCTTGAGGAGGGATGTCAGATTTGAGGACGAAGCCTTTAGGAAGTCTAGAGGGACAAAGAAGGGTGAGCAGTTTTCACCTCAGATTCAGGTGAGTTTGCAACAGACTACAATGACACATAGTTCGGGGCCACCAGTTTCGGGGACGACAGGTTCACAGGTGACAGGGCCACAGGATTCAGGTTCGCAGGCTACTGGTCCACAGGTTTCAGGATCGAGTACTCCAAAGTCTACTTCAGGATCACTGTCTTCAGGAGATGGGGTTGAGTAGGGAGAGTACCCTCCACGGGACACTACTTTAGAGAGGAGGAAGCCCAAGTGGCTTTAGGATACTTTGAGGGAGGTACAGGGTTCGGTGGGGAATCCCAGACGGGTAGTGAGGGAGAGTAAACCTCCGGAGAGGTTTTGCAGCTACATCGCGATGGTGAACAGTATTCGGGAGTCTGAGCCTTCCACTTTTGAGGAGGCTTTTGGTAGACAGGTTTGGAGAGATGACATGATGGAAGAGTACAATTCCATCATGAAGAACGATGTCTGGGAAGTTGTTCCTAGACCCGAGGGGAAGTCAGTGGTGACTTCTAGGTGGCTCTATAAACTAAAGCATGCTACAGATGGCAGCATTGAGAAGTACAAAGCTCGTTTTGTGGCTCGGGGGTTTTCACAGGTTGTGGGAGTCGACTATGATGAGACCTTTGCGCCGGTTGCTAGATATACTTTGATCAGGGCAGTGATCTCCATTGCAGCAGAGATGGGTTGGAAGATCCACCAGATGGATGTGAAGATCGCATTTCTGAATGGTCTTATACAGGAGGAGGTATATATTGAGCAACCATTGGGCTTTGAGGTGTAGGAGAGAGAGTCTCATGTGTGTAGACTGAAGAAGGCATTGTATAGGATGAAACAAGCTCCCAGAGCTTGGTATTCGAGGATATATGCCTATTTGCAGTAGTTGGGTTTTGAGACGAGCGAGGCGGATCCCAACCTATACTACATTGTGGTTGGAGAGGATCCTCTCATTCTTCTGCTATATGTGGATGATCTATTCATTACAGGGGCAGAGAGACTCATCAACAACTGCAAGGAAAGCCTTGCTTCAGAGTTCGAGATGACTAATATCGGACTAATGCATTACTTTTTGGGATTGGAGGTTTCGCAGGAGCCTGGACACATCTCCTGGGACAGGGGAAGTATGTGTGTGACATTCTAAGCAGATTTCAGATGGAGGATTGTAGGCCCATGACCACTCCCATGATTACCAACTGGAAGAAGCTTCATGCTTCTGAGTCACAGTTGGTGGATTCCACTTTGTATCGTCTGTTGATTGGGTCATTGATGTGTTTGGTCAATACCAGGCCAGATATTTGTTTTGTTGTCAACACTCTCAGTAAGTTCATGGTGGAGACTAGAAGAGTGCACTAGGTGGCAGCAAAACATGTGCTCAGGTATCTTTGTGGTACGGTAGATTATGGTTTGGACTATCAGAGAGGAGATGGAGTTCATTTGGTTGGCTATACAGATTCAGATTGGGCAGGATGTGTCAGTGACAGGAAGAGTACTTCAGGGTGCTGTTTCGTATTGGGCTCAACAGTTGTGTCTTGGTTCAGTCGGAAGCAAAAGTCAGTGGCTTTGAGTTTTGCAGAGGCCGAGTATATAGCAGCCAGTCAGGCCAGTTGTGAGGCCCTTTGGCTTCGCAAGTTACTGGTGGGATTGTTCGGTGTGCAGTTGAGGCCTACCGTGATTTACTGTGATAATCAGAGTTGCATCAAACTCTCGGAGAATCTAGTTTTTCATGATCGGTCTCAGCATATCGAGATTCGTTATGACTTCATCCGTGACTATGTTCAGAGAGGAGCTGTGGAGCTACAATACATATCTACAGAGGAGCAGGTTGCAGACATATTCACCAAAGCTTTGAGCAGAGACAAGTTTGTATTTTTCAGGGACAAGCTTGGAGTGGTGAGTAACACTTTCCTCGGTAAGAGGGAGTGTTAAATTTTTTTATTAAAAAGTACCTAGGCAAGTGTTTCTCATCCCTAGGCGCTTAAGGGGTGAGAAAGTGCCTAATGTGGGCCCTAGTCATTTAATTTGTGAGATTCAAATTAAAAGGTGACTTTATGACTTTAGTGAGGGGGTGAGTGAAGAGACACTCAATCTCAACCACCCATCTAATTCAATCTCAACCGTTGGATATGAAACTCCTCACCTACCAAGCATGAGGTCGATTAGGGTATGGGGGCGCACCATTGAGAGGTTGTTCATTCAATTTTTGGAGAGCAAGAGAAGGAGAGAGGTCGAGCTTGAGAAGAGGCAGCATTTGCAGAGTTAAGCACGCATCCCAAGGCAACTATTAGGCACAGATTTTGAGGCAACAGACAGTAAGAAAGGACAATCCGTACAATACGGATTTGAGGGGCCGTACAACATTAAATGTGCACAGTTTTTGAGGTAGACAACAACAAGTTATTTTGAGAGTATTGGCACGCATTCCAAGGCTGCCTTACAGTGTTTTTCAAGCACAGAAATTGAGGAAGGTGTTGGGCACGAGTTTTCTGGGCAAAGAAAATCCGTACAGTCCATACAGACCTGCACAGAATTCGAGGGTCATACTGTCACAAATTCTGGGCATGTTTTTCAAGGTATTTGGCATGTTTTTCAAAGCATTGTACTGCTGAGTATTTTCGTATAGTTGCAGTAGAAGTTTGGCACGCAAATCGAGGGTAGTCCGTACAACATTCTTTGCTGGGACAACCGTATTGTTGTACGGATTTCTGGTTCAGGAATCGAGGAGCAATCTCCAGGATTGTACAGATAAGTTTGTGTAATTTCTGAAGATGAATACGCTGTAAAAGAATTTCTCAGAAGCCCATAAATAATAAAAAGCCCTCTCTGACTGGTTTTCCCTTTGTGGGTTTTTCCAGGGTCGATGTTAGACCGAAAATCTCCGAGTTTATAATTTTCTGAGTTTTATATGCTGCTATATTTTGTTTCTGCGTTATAAACAAAGTTCAGAATCCTAATGTTTCAGTTCTGAAATTATTCTTTTGCTGAGTTTTATTTGCTGTTATAAAACTGGGTTTGGGCATTAAACATTGGCTGAAAAACCAGCGAGACTGAAACTGGGTTGGGATCTGAAATTTTACAGAGTTTACCAACTTTTCGAATGAAATCAATGTTATGCCCCTGCTGCTGCTGCGGCTGCGGCCCGCCTCTCTGTGGCTCTCTGGGGTGGTTCCTGAGTCTGAGCCCACAATACTTGACTAAGGTCATGTCCTGATGGAAGTCACAACCCAATGCTGCATACTCTCTCTGATACTCTGCAATGTCCTTTGCATGAGTGGGCGGTCTCTGTGCCATTGGCATCTGTGCTGCTACCTGGGGTGCCCTCTGGAAATTGGGAAACAACGGTCGGGGAATCCTACTCGCAGGGGTGTATGTGTGAGTGGGTGACTGGGGTCTACTGCCTGCCCCCGAGTTCCCCTATGTTGCATGTGGGTCTTGAGTGCCCGGAATGTCCACCATAGCCAATCTATCAGCTACCTGAGCCAAGGACTGAGACATGGTCCGCTGACTAGCTAACATATCACTGATAACCTACATGAAGGCTGCATCTAGATCCATGGGGGCCTTACCACTGCCCTTTGGTCGCTCATATCTGTCACCTAGTCTCCTCTCTGCTTCGCGCTCGACCTCGCGCTCTGCTCTTCTCTTTGCTTGTCTGTGTGCCTCTTCCTCTTCCTCTGAACTGGGAGGGAAAGGAGGAAAGTTAGGCCTAGCCCTTCTTTCCTTTCGCCTGTTGTAAGTGACATTCGTCACCTACTTGCTCATGACCATCTGGGTCTTCTGCTGCACTCATAGTCTTTAGTCATAGGCTGGCAGGACTAAAGCTCTGATACCACTGAAATATCCCTGATCTCGTCGATCAAGATATTTTCTACTGATCTAATGTTCTGTCTCGCAGATCTGATACACTGGGGGTTTCTGGATGCGTTTCAGTTGTGTGTTTGAGATCTTTATGGTTATTGCATGTGCATGTTGCGTATTTATCGTTTAAACAATATATAAAGGTTATTGCATGTGCATGTTGCGTATTTATTGTTTGGAAACTGCTCCAATAGAAGCGCCCTAGCCTCTAGACTGAAATGGATGAGTGCCGGATGTCAGATCTGGTCTCTGAGGCACTGGATCTG
Organism: Picea engelmannii; assembly: GCA_009831015.1. Lineage (NCBI taxonomy): Eukaryota > Viridiplantae > Streptophyta > Pinopsida > Pinales > Pinaceae > Picea > Picea engelmannii. The sequence continues at coordinate 65,405 of ML820433.1, read as the reverse complement.
GACCCCTTGGGGGTTTGCGTAGCTCCTGGGACACTAGATGCGCCCCAAATGATTCCACCAACAAAATCTGTTGCTATAGGACTCAAAACAATCGTCTCGCCAAATGCGGAACTGGGTCGGAAGGGTTTCCCCAGATCTGCTCTGATGCTCCGTTTGCGACCTCAAATGTCCTGCCGGAAGAGCTGCGCCCTAAATGGTTGGATGGTGTGCCCTGCAAGATTCCACTGTCAGAATCTAATGGAGAATGGCTCAATCTGAGCGCCCTGACTGGATCTCAACTGGGTCGGAAGGAAACTGCAATCTGAACTCGGACCTCGTGCAACTCCCCAAACCCTCAAACTGACTTGCGCCCTCACTGGCTGAGCTGTGCACTTTGCACTGGATACTCCTGAATAGCACGGTGAAATACTTGGATGGTATCTCCGATGGGCTAGGGTGCGTCTCTCAACACCGAAACCGATCAACGGTGGTGGTTTCCTCCAGAAATCCACAAAATAGTAAGGTCGACTCTCTTCCTCCTCTGGGAACTCTCAACATCAAATCATAACAATGCATAATGAGGAATTAGGTCAAATTCCTCCCTTTATACCATTCCCAACCTAATTCACCATTGACCTCACTTAAGCTAGGCGCTTTTCCTCCTAAGGTGAATAATTAATTAATTAAGTCCCCCTTTAGCACCTTTTCATTTTAATTCTTCGTTGACTGAGGCTTAAGTGACTTTTCCTAAGTTTTGGGCTTAATTTATCGTTTAGCCATCAATTCACCCTTATTTCTCCATCTTGTTCCTTGTTTGTGCCTGACTATAGTCTACGCGAACACATAGACTACTAAGTTAGTCCCTGCTGACCTACTCTTGGGAACGGGACATCACACTCTCCTGTTCCTTTTGTTTTTTGACCATTTAATTAAATCCTCATGTTTTATAAGCTTGACAACACTATGCTTCAACACATTTATATAATGGGTCCATTCCTCTACTTATTCCCCTTGAAGATTCAATACTTATGATGATTTTTAGCTTTGAGACCATGTATTTGATCCATTTAGACTCGATGCCTCTTTTAGTGTAAAGATCCCCAATGTATGCAAATTATTAATGAGAGCTTTTTATAACTTAAAATTTCCTGTACACCCAATCCAGGTATCTTCCCCAACCCTCACCTTGTTTCCCTTTTCTACTTTCTATGCTACCCAATAACCTATCAAGGGAAATGCCCTAACTAAGGCTTTCCATACAATAGTGGGCCCTTGAAAGCTTTTCCTTTCTGATCTGAACCATTCTTCCATTGATTTACCTTTTAAGTATTTAGACTTCATAACTTTGCCCCATAGTCCTTTGTTATAGATTAGCCTCCAAAGGCTTTTTGCAGTGAGAGCCAAGCTAAAGACATAGATATTCTTCAAACCCCATCCACCCGCTTCCTTTAGATTTGCCAGTGTTGACCATTTAACGAAAGGGAGTCCTTTTTCTATTTTTTCTATCAATAAAAAGCTAAAACACTTTTACCTGATTTGATCCAAGATTGCTTTTGGAATATTAGCTATGGATATCCAATACATAGGAATACTCTCTAAGACAACCTTTATTAGAACTAATCTGCCTCTTTTGGGTAACCAGTTGTTACACCAGAGAAATTTTTTTTCTTAGATTTTATTATACTACCACAACCAATCACCATATTTATAATCATTAGGTTTTAATTTAAAACCCAGATACTTTACACCTTCATCCATTTCCACAGAAGCCATTGGAAACAAGTTTGAAATTTGTAGTTTTACCTCTTCATCCACTTCATTGAAAATCATCAATGACTTTGACATGTTAACTTCCATTCTTGTAGCTTTACAATATATATCCAAGACCTCCTTAATGCTTTCTAGTTCCCTACTAGTGCCTTGACCAAATATCAAAATGTCATCTACAAACAACAAGTACGAGATCACCACAGACTTTGAGATTTTTATCTCTTTTATTTCTTCTCTACTCTTTGCATCTTTTATTAACATGCTTAAGCCATCAACTACTAATAAAAATTAAAAAGGGGGATAAGGGACATCCTTGGCTAAGTCCCCTTGAAGCATTGAAAAACCCCGATGGAGAATCATTTATGAGAACAACATAAGAGATCAGAGGTCAAGCATTCCATGATCCAATTTATAGCTTACATATTCATCCCTATTTGAAGTAGAAGCAACCTGAGGTTTACTTTGTCATAAGCTTTGACTAGATCAACTTTCATCACCAGTGTTGGATTTTTTTTAACCATTAAAGTGTGCATTCATTTCTAAGATATTCCGATAGTATTGTGAATTTGCCTATTGAAAAGAAATCCAAATTGTTCATCTGAAATAACACTAGATAGAATACCTTTAAGCCTGTTATCAATAATTTTTGAAATGATTTTATAGACAAGATTTTATAAAGAAATTGGCCTAAAATCTTCAAAAGTTGTTGGATCTTGTTTCTTTGGGATAAGGGCTATAAATTGGAATTTAAAGCTCCTAAAATTTTTCCAGATTGTTTGAAATTTGGATCAGTGTTGTAGGGAGTGCCCTCCCCCCCCACTCCTAGCCCCAGAATTGCGCTTCGAGTGGGGGTGTCTAGGGAGCGCCCCTAGGAGTGCACTCCCAAAGTTCGGGAGCGTGCTTAGGGTGAATTTGAGATTCTCCCTGCCCTTTTTAGAGCGTGGTGCTCCCTAGGACGCTCCAAGAGTCAAGGGGTGCACTCCTTGGATTCTCCCTACTGGTAATGATAATTCTTAAAGTAAAAGGATAAAAATGAAAGATAAAGTTGACATTTTCTTTATATTTCATTTTTATCCTTTTGCTTAAAATTTTAACATTACCATTAATTGTTTCAGGATGTTTGAGGGTGTCTCCAACCTTATCGGACTTCATATGGAGAAAGTAGAATTTCATATCCCATTCAAAATTCAGGACTTAACAGTTTTCAGGATTTCAGGATTGATGGGATTGTAGCATTTTCATTGGATTCTATTACATATGAGGATATGTGATTGGCATTTAATCAAGAGTGCCAAGCCCTTTATGTACCCTCAATGTTGGCGGTGTTGATTGTTAAACTCCTTTGTCATGGCCTTAGCAAAAATGTACCCTTCAATCAAACCAAAATCATTGATTAAGCATGTTAAGCTTTTTCTAAAATATTTTAAGGCTTAGATTAGGTAGTTTCATGAAAATTGGGTGTTGTCGATTGATGTCCCTAGAGGGTCGAGGTAGAGGCAAAGGATGAAGGATGATACTAATGATGAAGATCCCAATATAAGTGATGGCGGAACATTGCTTGTCATTTATGTTTGTCATTTAAATGTTCTTGTTTGTTTACTCATAACACTTTCTTTCAAAGTTTCAATATAATCATTAATGTACTATGGATGGCATTTCTGACTTCATAATAATGTAGTATTCATATGCAAGTAGCACAAATATGCATGTTTTCATATATTCTGCAACTAATTTGGCATTATGCATGTCGTTTTTGAATATATATATATATATATATATATATATATATATATATATAAAGGACGCTCTGAGGAAGCTCTGCGGCTGGGGGAAACCCTAGCCGCAGACGTTCGTTTGTTGTTTCCCTTTCTCGACGCGGCTCTTATCTTTCTGCCAGATGCAGACTCGACCAGTTTCCTAGGCTCCTCACGTGGTTTCTCTCCATTGTCTCCTTTGCGGCGGGTTGGGGATCTTATTCTTCACACAGATCCGCAGGTATCACTTGCGCTCCCCGAGCTACTACAGGTGCGGCTGGTAGCGGGGTACCTTTTCTTCTCGTGCGGGCTTGAGTTTTCGGAGCTCGCAACCTCTGATGGCATAGTCGTCCCTTTGGTCTTGCTCCATGAGCGGATTTGTTTTTTGACATTGAGTTGCCGTCTTTCTCTCGGTGCATCTGCGTGCCTGTTCGTCTTGGATGCCTGGAGTCTGTGCGGTTTGGAGGGTTTGGACGGGCTTGGTCTTCTACCAGGCAGATCTTATTCTTTCTGAGCGACCAGTTTTCCTCCTGCGTGGTTTCGTTTGGCTCTCACCTCGGTGGGTGGCCTCTTTCTTAGGTCTTGTTCTCTCCTGGTGGCGGCTCCATTCCCCGGTGGCTCCAGATCGTTCAAGGTTTGAAGTATGATCAGATCGGAGTCCTTTTGGGCTGGGTGCCCGTTGATTTCTCTTTCTTTTATCGGTATGAGGGTGTGGCCAGAGCCTTGAGGTCCAGTCTTGGGCGTGCTGTGTTGTTGCTCTGAACAACACTTTGAGGTCCTTCATGTGGGCATGCAACTCCTTGGTTCTTTGCTGGGTTGCTTTTTGGAAGGGTCTTCGCTGGTGCCGTGGTCATCTTGTTCTTTTTGAGGGTTCCATTCCTCTCTGACTTGGTCTATTTGATCTATGGGTTTTTTTGTGGTGTTTGCTCTTTGGGGTTCTTTTGCAACGGAGTTTCATGAGGCCTCTTGGACTTTTTCTGCCTCCATTTGGGTTTATTCCCCAACTCCAATTTTTGTTCTTCTTTTGAGGTTTTTTACTTTTGGCCATTTCTGGCTACTTTATACTTTTTATAGTTTTCCCCAAGTTTTTGGGAATGTGCTTACAACACCTACAAAATGTAATTTGGTTCTCTACTGATGAATAGAATTACGCTTTTTTTTCCTCGTTTTTTTTTCCGAGGAAAAAAAAAATATAAAGGACGCTCCTGAGGTTTTTTGGAAAATGACACTCCTGCTTCCAAAAATTCTTCCGCTTCGCTTTGCACTTCGTCAACAATGCTTTGGATTCACTATTCTCAACAAATCTTCTTCCAACAAGTCGTAAAGTCCAAGGAAAAATTCCATAGACCATCCATCTGGTCCAAAGCTTTTAGCCTTTCTAAAAGAAGCCACCCTTGTTATGTTACTCATTACATTTAAGATTATACATTATAGGGTAGTGGTATGCCATATCTTGCCCGATCTTTAGTCAAATGGTTTGCCTTATCTACCCTCCATTACTAAAATCATTTAGCTGCACTAGAGCAACTCATTAAGTCGATTGTAAGTATGGGTTCTGGTGGCTTGGTTTCATTCATAGTTACCATATGCATGTATAGAGACATGTACAAAGATGATTTGATATGAAAAATATCTTTATTTGAAAAACAAAATCTACCCAAAATATGGGAGTATACATCCAAAATATGGCTGAATATAGTCAACATACAATTGGAATATGACCGAATACGATTGAACATAGACAAGATGCAACTGAAATATTATTGAAGTATGATCAAATTATGGTCAATGTTGTAAATTTTTCTCAGACCTCAACCCGGTTTTAAGTCTCAATAATTTTCACTGTTTAATGCCCAACCCACATTTCATTCTCAGCTGTAAATGACATTAGCAAAAACAGAAAATTATAACTGGAAACAGAAGAGTCCTTTAACAACAAGCTGAACCAGAAATAAATGCTCAATCCCATAAAATTAAACATAGAGATTTTTGGTCAAATTGACCCTGGAAAAACCCGCACGGGGAAAACCAGTGAGAGGGGAGTTTTTATTATTTCAGAGCTCAGAGAATTTTTTTTTTATAGCAGAATGCAACAACATTCATTTCAGACTTATCTCGACTTCCGTGCCAACCCACACAATCTTGAAAACCATGTCCAAACTGTTAGTTTTTTAGCTTAGGAGGTACTCTGCATGTTTGTCTTGTATGTGTAAGTTACCTTCTACCTACACTACTAGGCACTTGACTTTGTAATGAGTTTTTATAAAGTTGTGATAAAGTGGTTCTTTAATTAAAGTGACTTTTTAATAGTGTACCTTCTAATAGTAAAGTGACTTTATTTCATAAAGTGCACTTATGTTATAAAGTGAAAATGTACTTTAATATTTTAAGTGATTTATTTTAGAGGGAATGAATCATGACCCTTGATCTTGTAAAGGCAAGATTAGATCTTGGCCATTAGATCTAGGGTTGGAAAAGGTGAAGGGTCACTTTCAGATTATTAGAGAATGCATTAGGTAGTGTGCAAGACAAGGAGAAGAAGATTGAGAGATATTTTTTTGAGTAAGCTTGGAGAGGAGATTTAGGGCAGCAGGCTGGGTGCTTTTCCCAAGAGAAAGTGGGCGAAAATCCCAAGGATATTTGCAGTGAGGAAGTGCTGTAGCTTTCTGCTGATAAATAGGCCGTACTGTACTGATCCATACAGTACGGATCCGTACAGTCTGTACAATAGTGAGGAGGGCATGGATTTCGAGGCAGCATTGCTGCACGGATTTCGAGGCAATTTTTTGGTGTTTCTGTTGGTGATTTGGACAGTTTACTATAGCTGTCCGTACAGTTCTGGTGTGGCACATTTTTCTAAGTGCTGTTCCGCTGGGCCGTACAACTTCTTTGGCATGGATTCCAAGACAACAAAGTTTGGGACTGTTTTAGTGTGCTGTAAGTGGTTTTTCTCTTGCTGGAAATGTATTTTTGCTATTGATATTTTATCTCCTGACGCTGAATAATATATCTCTCATTGGGTTTCCCCACATTGGGGTTTTCTCTGGCATTTGCCTAAATTTCTGAGTTATTCATGGTTGAATGGTTGCTGTTCATTATGTTTATTCCGCTGCAAAATTACTTGGCAATGTGTATTTCTGCATATGGTAATTTCTGAATGTGGGTGTGTACATTTTAGAGTTCATAGATGACAGTTATCTCTAGGTTGCTAAGTGTATGACAGGATTATTTACTTGTTGATTTTGTCATTAAATTTCTACACAAACAACTCCTCGATTTATGTGCCCAAGTTAATGCTGTATAATGTGCCTCGAAAATCGTGCCTATTGGTATGCAATAAATAACCAGAAAATCACACCTGCTGGTTGCCTAGATTTTTGTGCCAAACTCGCCTTGGTAATCATGCAACACACTCCCTTGATTTTTGTGCCCACTCTCAGCTATACGACCTGCTCCAATCCATACAGTACGACCTGCTCTAATGTTGTACTTCACTCCTCGATTTGTGTGCCAACACTTTTCCTTGGAATTCGTGCCCTAGCTGCAAATTCACCTCCTCTTTCTCCTTTCTCTGCTCTCTTTCTCGTACTCTCCAAATTCTCATGAAGAATGAGTTCAATGGGGCGCCTCAATCTCTAGATAGACTTTTGATATTCCCAATGAAGAGTCACTTCATCTAATGGCTAAGATTTGATCTTGGGCCATTAAGATCAATGGTGGTGATTAAATGTCTCTTTAGTCACCCTTTTCATGAAATATTCTCAAAGTCACCTTTAACTTTATATCTCATAAAGTTAATGTACTAGGGACCACTTTGGACACTTTCCCAAATATTAGGTGCCTAGGCTATGTGAGAAACACTTGTCCAAGGTACACTTTTAACACTCCCTCTTACCGAGGAAAGTGTTCCTCACCACTCCCAGCATCTCTGAAGGGTACATACTTGCTTCTTCCCAAAGCCTTAGTGAAGATGTTTGCTAACTGCTCATTAGTGGATATGGACTGAAGCTCAACTGCCCCTCTTTGAACATAGTCTCGGATGAAGTGATATCTAATCTCGATGTGTTTAGATCTGTCATGAAAAACTGTATTCTCAGAGAGTTTTATGCAACTCTGATTGTCACAGTAAATCATCGTGGGCCTCAACTGCACACCAAATATCCCAACCAACAACTTGCGAAGCCATATGGCCTCACAACTGGCCTGACTGGTTGCCATGTACTTAGCCTGAGTAGAACTCAATGCCAGTGACTTTTGTTTTCGACTGAACCAAGAGACGACTGCTGAGCCCAATCCGAAACATCCTGAAGTACTCTTCCTGTCAACAACACATCCTGCCCAATCTGAGTCTGTATAGATTGTCAATCTGACTCCATCCCCTCTCACATAGTCCAAGCCATAATCTACCGTACCCTGTAGGTACCTGAGCACATGTTTTGCTGCCACCCAATGCACTCTCCGAGGCTCCACCATAAACTGACTGAGACTGTTGAGAACAAAACAAATATCTGGTCTGGTGTTGAGTAGATACATCAATGAGCCTATCAGTTGACGATAAATCATGGGATCAACCAACTTGGACTTAGAAGCATTGAGCTTCTTCTAGTTGGTAATCATGGGTGTGGACATGGGCCTACAATCCTCCATCTGAAATCTCTTCAAAATGTCAACAACATACTTGCCCTGCCCTAGAAAAATATTTCTTGGATCTTGCCAAACCTCCAATCCCAAGAAATAATGCATCGGTCCAATGTATTTCATCTGAAACTTTGAAGCAAGACTTTGCTCGCAACCATCTATTGTTGAAATAATGTAACTGCAAAGAGTATTCTTATTATTATTGATATTTTATTCATAGGATCAATCCCCATTGTGGATTGATCATGTCGGATATTGTAATAGGACCAAATCCCCTTTTGCGGATTGGTCAACAGACAATTATAATAGGCAGAATAAGAAGTCGGCCCCAACAGTTAATAAGAAGACCCAGAAATATAATAAAGGTGGGTTTACCCACCCAGATTAAGAAGTCGGCCCTGCCAGTGAAGAGACACTTCACACGTGCTAGAACTTGTATAAATAAAGGAGGCTAGCGCCTCATTTGATCACAATTCACTTGCTCAGTTTGAGAGGCAAGTTCTGATCTGTTACCGACAAAGGAGAGAGAGAGTGGTGCATATCTTGGGAGAGGACTTTCTGTTTTAGCATAAGATCTCTTGGCATTGTATTGGCTATTTATATTAAGGAAGTTTTGCTGGGTTTTCTTCCCCTAGAGG
>ML820433.1:3723-28606 GCA_009831015.1 Picea engelmannii | reverse complement strand
TTGCGGCTAGGTCATCTGATGATAGGCATTGATGTGTAGATAATTTTCATTGGCCTTTTTTGCAAAACGTCCACCTCATTGTCTACCAAACTAACCCTAGAATAAGCCTGACGTCACCCTTAGTATAGTGACGCAGCAAGTCTCTTATATGTGAGCATTTGATGATATCTAAAGCATTGTGTTAATTCAAGGATTGGTTATCTATATTAATGCCATATCATTTCTAGTGTTATTGAGAAGTAATATCACAAGTCATAATCATTTTTTTGCAATCATTGACTTCGTCAATAATTACTGCTATTTATGCTCATGTATATTAATTGTTGATAGTCATTAATCCATGAAGTACTAACCACTGTTGCACATTTTAGTTTTATTGTTGCCTTGTCTCGTAAATAGGTGCCTGTCTTGTGTGGTTTATCTTCTCTTAGACTATCTTCTTGGCGGTAATCTGTGAAGGGAAAACCTACTTTAACCTCTTGAGCCTTAATCCCTTGACCCTTTTCCTTTCAACACCCCAGATTACCTAGGGACGTCTCCCTTGGGTTTAGCCACCCTAAATAGAAAGAGCCCCCCATCGAGGTGACAGTGGGTGGGGAAGCTCCTGTTACGCCAGTTTGACTCTTGCCTTTCAAAGCTACTTGACCTATACTACAAACTGAGCGATAACAGTTCCTACACTTGCCAATTAAACACAAAAGTGAATTTAAAATCTGATCTAGTGACATTATTCCAAGACAAAATTCAGATTTCAAACCACTTATCAAATGCCCTTTAAACAAGATGAAACAAGCATGAAACTAAGGCAAATTAGACAAGACGTCTAAGGTTTTTAGGCCTAGAGTTTTGTTCCTTAAGTGTAAATCTGTGTGAATGATACTGCAAAGAGTAAATTCCAGATTTATGACTAAATTTAAACAATGCTATTTTACAATGAACAAGATAATGCCAAACTAGTGCAAAAGATCAAGACGTCTAGGCTTTTTAGGCCTAGATCTTACAATTACAACTTCAAATCTGTGTATGTGATATTCTAAGATCCCAAATCAGCTTTTAAACCAGAATTTAATGTCTCTTTAAGTAATATTCAACTACCAATGAAAAAGAGACAAAGTAAGGCAAATGTCTAGGGTTTCAAGCAAGGAAAGTAGGACGATTTACCATAAAACTCTAGAACATGCTCAATTCTGTTTCTTATGATTGTATTCAATGAAATGAATCAGATTCAAACAAGTTATCAATGCCCTAATATGAATTTCCAACAAAGAAAACTTCAAGGGCCTCCTACAAGCATGACGTCTTAGGGTTTTTAGAGGATTTTCCAGTGATTTGCTTGTGGGAAGAGAGCCAAGCTTAAGATGGGATTTTTTTGGGTTTTTTTGGCTCTAATGAAATATGATTTTTATGATAAATTTTTGTTGTAAATTCCAAATTGCAGAAATAAACAAAAAAAGGAAAAAGAGATGAATTTTGGATTTTAAGGGTTTTAGAAGGGAATAAGACTAGTTCCTTTGGTTTGTTTTGGGCAATGGGGTCAAGATGCACCTTGAAAGGGCGATTCTTCTAAGGGATTTGCAAGGAATTACTACAAGTAATGGGAGGGAGGGGCGCACCACCTCCAAAAGACTACTAGGGAGTGTCTTTACTTGATGAGGGGATGGGTGTTGCTTTTGTTCAAAAGGAATAATGGGGCAAAGACTCATATGCTTCAAACAATAAACAAGACATAACTTAGCTCTCCATGTAGTGATACCACTCCTCTATGGCCCCTAAGTAGCTTTGACAAGTCCAAACCTGCAATAAAACCCCAACTAGTATGCTCCAAAAATCACTTGCCACATTTCATGAAAGGTTGATCATCCATCACCACAATAGCTTTAGACAAGATACAAATGAAAAAGATCTTTACCATAAAACTCTAGAACATGCTCAATTCTGTTTCTTATGATTGTATTCAATGAAATAAATCAGATTCAAACAAGTTATGAATGCCCTAATATGAATTTCCAACAAAGAACACTTCAAGGGCCTCCTACAAGCATGACGTCTTAGGGTTTTTAGAGGATTTTCCAGCGATTTGCTTGTTGGAAGAGAGCCAAGCTTAAGTGGGATTTTTTGGGGTTTTTGTGGCTCTAATGAAATTTGATTTTTATGATAAATTTTTGTGGTAAATTTCAAATTGCAGAAATAAACAAAAAAAAGGGAAAAAGAGATGAATTTTGGATTTTAAGGGTTTTAGAAGGGAATAAGACTAGTTCCTTTGGTTTGTTTTGGGCAACGGGGTCAAGATGCATCTTGAAAGGGCGATTCTTCTAAGGGATTAGCAAGGAATTACTACAAGTAATGGGAGGGAGGGGCGCACCACCTCCAAAAGACTACTAGGGAGTGTCTTTACTTGATGAGGGGATGAGTGTTGCTTTTGTTCGAAAGGAATAATAGGTCAAAGACTCATATGCTTCAAGCAAATAAACAAGAGATAACTTAGCTCTCCATGTAGTGATACCACTCCTCTATGGCACCTAAGTAGCTTTGACAAGTCCAAACCTGCAATAAAACCCCAACTAGTATGCTCCAAGAATCACTTGCCACATTTCATGAAAGGTTGATCATCCATCACCACAATAGCTTTAGATAAGATACAAATGAAAAAGATCTTTATTCCAAAACTTCTAGCCAATTTGCAAATGAGGAGGCTCTTATTTATAAAGAAGAGCTCAACAAACTCTACAATAGAATAGCATTATATCTCAACAAACTCCTAGATCTACGCTAAAAAAAAGTAATATCCTCTAACAAATGAGGATCTTGTCAACAACAATAAAATATGGTGGACTAATGCCACATGTACAATACAAGAGAATATATGCCTCTACAAAGTGGATGCCCTCCTAGAAATGTGTCCTACAAATGGTAAAAAATTCGATGATAATCTTCTTATGACAAGGGTTATAAAAGCACCATAACTATATACATTTTTGCCCGAATTTCCATTATGACCACATTTTGGAAATCCTGTGGCCATTTTGCATCAAATGGCGTTGATTTGACATAATTCTAGGCAATCTATCAAAAGATAACTGTTATTGAAGTTGGCCACCTTGAAAATATGTGCAACAATCTCTTCAAGTGGACGTCCTCATAAAAATGAGATAGACATGGTCAAATACAACAAACTCCCTCATCTAGGGATATTGACCTCATCAAAATAATACAATATGTCCTCAAAATGTTTTGTGAGACCCTCACACATGTGAGTCTAACAAGAATAGGAGGGCCATCCCCTCGATTGCTCCATGGACTGCTCAGATACCCCACACGTGTGAGAGTGAGGCCTTTAAGATAGGTTGCTCCTCAAAATAAGCCAAATGAGTGGAGGGTAGGCATGTGTGGTCCTCAAATGCAACAACCTCGGTCAAACGTTCCAAGAGAGCAAATCGACCCCTCAAAATAAGTGATGATGTGGCATGTGTGGCATCCAAGGAAGTGTGCATGGTTATGTCATCATTCCCAATGCATGTCTCATAATATCCAAGTCAATAACAATGGTCAAGGCAGGTCTCATGGATCTCAAAGCAGTCACAGATCCCAATGCAGGTACACGAATCTTGAGGTAGTAAAAAATTTCCAATGCAACATAAATGATGAGTCATGTTAGAATGCAAGTGTCATTAGGTAGAGAAGCATTAAAGTATCATCTTCTAACTTTACAATAACTCATAGAATTTATACCATTTTCCAAGTGTAACCATGGTGGGGACAACATCAACCCCTATTACATGTGAGAATCCCTAAGACAAGAAGTAGTTTGTAGGACACTAAACAAGGGTATTTGTAATAATGGATGATATGATTTGGTGGGTAATTTCATGAATTGATTAGCGTAGCCACATAAGGGTTTTTAAGATATTCATCCACATGAGCACCTTTAAAGATGAGGGTGTGCTTTCTTGCATTGAGTTATCATTTCCTCAACATTGTTTCTTATTGTTGGATTTTTATAAAATTAGTTAGCATTAGATTTACCATAGCAATTTAATCTTCTTTATATTCAATAAGCATATATTGAAATATAAAGCAGCAGATGAACAAGCACAAGAAGACACAAAGATTTAGCCTGGGAAACTCTTCTTCACAAGGGAGAAAAACCCAACAAACTTTTCTTAGAGAGAATATCTTTGCCAATACAACATAACCAAGAACCAGTTCTATCCACCAGATAAAACTAACAAATAAGAATACTTATCTCCACAAGAGATAACCCAACAATGCAGCTGCATCAAGACCTAGCCAGAGCGCTAGAGTAATTTTCCTTTATCAGCACATCACCAAGACAAAAGATAAAACCTAGCAAGGGTTATGAGGAAACCCTAGTCAACCTGTGCCCTTCTTCCTTCCTCCTTCGCTGGATAGCTGCAACTACTGTTCTCCACAAGACTTGCGCTATAAATGAGTGAGTGTGTGTGACAAATGAGGAAGGCGTCACCTTTATTTATACTTGACTGGGCAGGTGTCTTTTCCAGTAGGGTCGACCTGTCTTCTGGAAATTATATTTTCACTGTCTTTATTACTTTTCTGTGGGGCCGAATTCTCTTCTGGGATCTTCTAAATTCTTCCGAGGCTTCTTTGATCTGTTCAATGGTTTTTCTCTGGCTTCTTGGCATCTTCATCTCTAAGAAAAGTTGTCCCAGAGGCGAATACCTCTCACTGCTACCAAAAACATCAACACTTTGTCTTAGCTATGGAGGTATTCTCCATGATGTTCTCCTCTGGTCCTCGTAGCCCCGCAGGCTATGCCATGGTCCTCAGACCATGCCATGGTCACGCAGACCATGCTACAGGTGGCATCATCATGTCACACATGGCTACAACCAATCTGGACCTATCAATCTCGTGTAGGGGCTACAACCTGCTAGAGAACACTAGGGCTACAAAACACTAGGGCTACAACCTCGTAGTGTGTGTCATCATCGTCAAGGGCTACAACCACAAGACGTGTCCACTTGGGCTACACCCCAAGGGGCGATGGGCTACAACCCATAATATCCCAACCACATGAGCTACACCTCAAGGGTCGTTGGGCACCAACCCAGTATGTCATCACAGGTCAATCCAACTCAGTCCATCAAGGAGTACAACTTGGAAAATTATCCCAATTAGATGAGTTGCACCTCAAGGGTCGCTGGGCACCAACCCAGTATAATATCTGAACTGCTTGAGCTGCACCTCAAGGGTTGCTGGGCACCAATCCAGTATAATATCCCAACCACTTGAGCTGCACCTGAAGGGTCGCTGGGCACCAACCCGATATATCGTCACAGGTCAACCCAACTCAGTCCATCAAGGAGTACGACTTGGAGAATGTCTCACGAAAATGATCATACGAAGCTGCAACCATCAACACTCCCTCTTAGCGAGAGGGGTATTCTTTACCATTCCAAGTTTTATCACGAAAGTACTCGAACTTCGACTTGGCAAGAGGCTGCAATCTGCTCATCTGTAGGAAGGTATTGCATCGATACTGCTTTCCTCAACACCATGTCTCGAATGTAATGAAACTTGATCTTGACATGTTTTAAACTGTCATGAGACACTGGATTCTCTGAGAGCTTCACACAACTTTGGTTATCGCAATGAATCACGGTGGGATCCAGCATCTGTCCAAACAAGCCCGCAAGGAGCTTTCGAAGCCACACTGCTTCACGCACTGCCATACATACTGCAATATACTCGGCTTCTGCGGTACTCAAGGCCATAGAAGTCTATTTCCTGCTACAACAAGAAACCATGGCAAACCCCAAACTGAAGCAACACCCGGAGGTGCTCTTCTTGTCCACTGCGCTCCCTGCCCAATCAGAATCAACATTTCCCTGCAATCTCATGTCAATACTGGAAGCATATCTCAGGCCATATCCAACTGTGCCTCGCAAGTGTCTCAACACATGCTTCGCAACTACCCAATGCATCTGTCTTGGCTGACTCATGAACTGGCTAAGTGCACTCATTGCACAACAAATATCTGGTCTAGTGTTAACAAGATACATCAATGATCCAATCAACTGTTTGTACATAGTTGGATCAATCAAGTCTGAATCGAAAGAAGGCTCACTGAACTTCTTTAGATTCGACACCATCGGTGTAGCCATGGACTTACAGTCCAACATCCCAAATCTCCTCAAAATCTCAACTGTGTACTTCCCTTGACTCAGGAAGATCTCATCAGTTCTCTGCCACACCTCTAGTCCCAAGAAGAGTGCATCATGCCAAGATATTTCATTTCAAACTCAGAGGCCAACTCATATTTGCACCAAGCAATGAGATGCTCTACTCCGGTGAAAAATAAATCATCAACGTACAGTATAAAAATCAGGGACTCACCATCAACAACCTTATAGTACAGGTTGGCATCAACAACACTCTTGCTGAAACCCAAACTCATTAGGTATCCATCAATCCTCGCATACCAAGCTCGAGGTGCCTGCTTGAGTCCATACAAGGCCTTCTTCAACCTGCTCACATGGGACACCTTCCCATGAATCACAAAACCATCTGGATGCTCGATGTACATCTCTTCCTCAATCTCTTTGTCGAGGAAGGTTGTCTTCACATCCATCTGATGTAGTCTCCAACCCATGGCTGAAGCAAGGGCAATGATCGTTCGAATGGAGGTGTACCAAGTAACAGGAGCAAATGTCTCCTCATAGTCTATTCCCTCTACCTGAGAAAATTCTCTAGCCACAAATCTTGCTTTGTGCTTCTCTATGATCTCGTCAACTGCATGTTTGATCTTATAGATCCACTTGGAAGTCACCACAAACTTCCCCTCAGGTCTCGAAACAATATCCCACACATCATTCTTAATGATGGACTGATACTCCATCATGGCATTTCTCCATTCCTGCTGACTAGATGCCTCCTCATAACAGGAAGGCTTAGAATCAATGATGTGGCTCATCGTTGCAACATAGCTCGAGAATCTCTGAGGTCTCTTGCTCTCTCTGAAAGTACCACGAGGAGATGTATGTCCTTCCTCCTCTAAAGTTTGACGAGCCCATGCATGCCTTTTTCGGCCTACTACAATATCTCTAGGAACATCAACAAGATCTATAGGATGAACTGGATCAACAGGCTCAACTGCCTCCCTCTGAACTACTGAAGGGTGAGGGGAAGAAGACACCATCTCCTCTTGCTTCTCACTGTCAATCTCCATGTGAGATCCTCTAGACCTCTTGAAGGCTACCTCCTCCTCAAAGGAAACATCCCTGCTCACCTCAATTTGTCTTTCGAAGATTCACTGTACCCAACAAATGTACCCTTCCTAGCTGAAGGGTCTAACTTCGTCCTTTTCTCCTTGGGTACGTGAATGTATACAGGACACCCAAATATCCCGAGGATCGAGGTGTCCAACCTTAGGCTTCACTTTGGTGAAAGCCTCCTTGAGAGTCATGTTCCTCAAAATCCAAGTCTGAAGATCCCATAGTATAAGTATCCATCCCATAGTATAAGTATCCACTCAAAGAAGCAACTGTCATAGGTCCGCACAAATCTAAATGCACCAAGTCCAAGATCCCGTTGGATCTACTGTCACTGCTCGGTAAAGATCAATGCCAAGAGCACAACCTCTGCATATGCCATCATGCTCTACACGGAGCGCTGGAAGACATGTCACCATCATCCCCAGAGCGGGAAGAGCTCTATAATGCAAATGAGTAAGTCTCCTATGCCATAAGTCACTCAGATTGATAGAATCATGCATCAAGGTCTAAACTAGTCGAACTGCCAATCTGTACAAACTCCTTGTCTGGTCATACTGCTTTATGTCTCAAACTAGAGACTATCTAATATGTTGTCTTCTGCAACCGTCACTATAGCTCCCTCTCAGAGCTATCACTTGTGACCTGCCTCCGTGGTAACCTGCCTGGAACAAGAAACAAGAACACCTCCATGGGATTTAACAAGATAACCTGCCCAAAACAAAGTCAACAACCAAGAATATCTCCTAGAGGAGATCAATTTAGCTTGCAAACAAGTGCATCTCATAATGATCATAACTTCAATAGATCATAATGCAACATAAGATTGCAATAATGCCATAACAACTGCACAATTAGAGGCATTTCAAAACAATTAAACCTAGAGTCTTCTCTTCCAGGGAGGGTATGCTATTTCTTTGAATGTACTGGATCTAAGATCCCTTTGGATCTCCATATTGCTGTTTGGACAAAGGTCCCTTGTACATCCCCTGCAAACACCCTCATGATATAACTTATACGCAAGTGCGTACCTCTGAAATTTGTAGCACCATCCAACTTGTCTTCTAATCTCAAGGCTTGTGCAACTGGCAACTGCAACTGGCGACTGGCAATTGCAATTGTAACTAGCAACTGCAACTGTAACTGTAACTGCAGCTGTAACTGGTAACTGCAATTGCAACTGGCAACTGACATTGCATTGAGAAATTTCAACTTTCACCAAGTTGTAATCTGAGACCACCATGAGGTGCGCTAGGCTAGGGAAAGCTGATCCATGGAAAAATTAAACTCAATGTCCTCCAATAGGTTGCTCAATGAGCTTGACAAGGTTGCTCAACGAACTTGACAAGGTTTACGTCTTGAGCAGTGACAAATTGCAACAATGTGGTAAATCTCACAATCTTCCTTCCAGTGATTAGATTGTTCTGAAGGTAACCAACTATGAGACCATGTTGGATTTTTATAAAATTAGTTAGCATTAGATTTACCATAGCAATTTAATCTTCTTTAATATTCAATAAGCATAAACTGAAATATAAAGTAACAGATGAACAAGCACAAGAAGACACAAAGATTTATCCTGGGAAACCCTTCTTCACAAGGGAAAAAAACCCAACAAACGTTTCTTAGAGAGAATATCTTTGCCAATACAATATAACCAAGAACCAACTCTATCCACTAGAGCAAATTAACAAAGAAGAATACTTATCTCCACAAGAGATAACCCAACAATGCAGTTGTATCAAGACCTAGCTAGAGTGCTAGAGTAATTTGCCTCCACCAACGCATCACCAAGACAAAAGATAAACCCTAGCGAGGGTTATGAGGAAACCCTAGTCAACCTGTGCCCTTCTTCCTTCCTCCTTCGTTGGATAGTTGCAACTACTGTTGTCCACAAGACTTGCGCTATAGATGAGTGAGTGTATGTGACAAATGAGGAAGGCGTCACCTTTATTTATACTGGACTGGGCATGTGTCTTTTCTAGTAGGGACCGACTTGTCTTCTGGAAATTATATTTTCACTTTGTCTTTATTACTTTTTTGTGGGGCCGACTTCTCTTCTGAGATCTTCTAAATTCTTCCGAGACTTCTTTGATCTGTTCAATGGTTTTTCTCTGACTTCTTGGCATCTTCATGTCTAAGAAAAGTTGTGCCGGAGGTGAATACCTCCCCTTGCTACCAAAAACATCAACAATTACTACCCCCTTTCTTGCCTTTTTCTTTATTCGATTTGTCCCTTTTTCTTTAGATATGCACTTTAAGCATGGGACTTGGTGCATTGGCCTCATAGTGAGGTGGCATAGATCAAGCTTTTTATTTGGCTTTTTCTTTTTTCTTTTTGGTTGCATCTACCTCGAGCTTATAACTATGAAATGAGGCTTTTCTCATGGGACTATGAAGCATGAACCTTGCTATGACACATGACAAACCAACCATGATGGGACAATGGAATATATGTATGGAATAATGGGGAAGATGAAAAGTGTTAAGTATGATTTGGGATATGGACATGCTACACCTTCCTAGGCCTCTAGTAGTACAACATATCCCAACAGTGACAACACTTATCTAGAAGATGACTATGACCCACCATGGCACAACAAGTCAAATAATATCAATTTAGAGTGTTATGATCCATTATTAGATTCAACCAATGTTTACCACAGACATAACAAATACATAAGACATTAACACCACATATGAGCAAGGAAGTAAAGATATGATAATGTACAATACATCAAGCCTCATAAGCATAAACATCAATATAGCATCATGTGTACATGATCATCATCACTGTGCCAAATCAGCTAAACCATGCCATCATCATCAAGAAATCATCAAGGTGGGCATATCCACTGTGCAAGGGAGATTAGAATGCAACAAGATATTTGACATAAGGGCTCTGGAAGATCAATATGAAGTGCTCACGATCAATCTAAATTGGAACATCATGCCACTGGGAGGGTGGTACTTGTGCAAAAAATCTCTAGCATGTTATGAGAAGAATCACATGGTTACCTCTCACATAGTATGAGGGGTAACACTTCCATTCTTGTATTGTTCTTGGTTGATTGTTCTAGGATTATTGTTATTTCAAATATTGCACAATTTGGTCACAAAAGTGTGGACTCTAGACTATGATTCACAGATGAATGGACATAGATTTTGGCAATTGTACGAAATGTGTTTGGCTCTTGTATGGACAACAATTTTGGCAATTGTATGGACAAAGAATTGCAACGACTACAATTCACGACCTGTACTTGTTAGCTTTCAGGGTTACTTTGAAAGTGTTTCCATTGTGTTTGGGGGCGCTTCATGAGATTTGGGGTACATGGTGTATGATTAGCCCCTTGATGGTCTAGGATGGATTTGCACATGGGAGATGGTCCATGCTGAACTTGCACATTGGAGATGGCTTACTCAGTGGTTGCTTGACCTTAGCTAGGTGCTTGCTTGATATTCTTCCCTACGACGTTGGAGATCTATTGAAAACTTGGGTGACGTTCTACATGATGGCCACATGAAGATGGTTGCTTGCTTCGAGAACACCCTACTTAGGAGGAGGAGTGTCTTGCACCCTGAAGGAGGGCATTGGGCCCTAGACAACCCAGGGTAGCTTGGATGCTTGCATGGAGGCTTGGAGTTGGCTTGGGGACACTTTGGTTGCAATAATGTTCATGTAGGGGGAGTGGACCTAGTGGAGTACATGGCTTAAGAGGATTGATGGAGCCTTTGGAGACTTGTAAAATGAGCGTTGGACACACCTTGTGGAGCCCCTTGCATTTGGAGCCTTTTTTGTGGATGACATCGACTTGGAGTTTGACATGTGTACCCTTGTAGTGTAGCTCTCCATGTGTGTGAGCTTGCATGTGTTATTATAGGTTGCTTTAAGGGAGAAGGCCCACATATGTATTGTTGGCCTTCCTTACCTCTCATATATATAGAGGAAGGATAGAGTCCTTTCATTCATCATCATTTGTACTCTTCTATGAAATTGTCTTTTTGGAATAATTCGCTAGGGTTTATGAGGAAACCCTAGGAAAAGTTATAGAAGGGAGGGAGGAAATCCTTGTTGGGGCTTTCTCTTTTGAGATGCTTGGGTTTGTTCTTGTGAGCTAGACGTTGGAGATGATCATAGCTCATTCATTCTTATCACACTTGTGTTAGAGATGTGGCTAGGAGCAAACTAGCCATTCTGATCCAGATTTTATGAGTAGAACGAAATGAATACAAATTATTATTAAAAGATGCTTAACACATAATAACAAAGATACAATAAAACTGGTTTCTATTCAATAAGGAAATATGCTGAAACTGTAAAATGTAGCGGAAAATAAGCTTGTTGGAATGGTGGCGGATTATCTTTGAGAACAAATGTGACGACTGCGCTCATTCGTAAGAAGATGATTACAATGAGGCTTTGAAGGCCTTTTGACAATAAACATGAATGCCAAAACCCTAGACATCCAAAAACCTAACCCTAGGAGATGAAGCGCCAAAAGTTATGTGGGCCTCGTTGGGGTAAGTTAGTACATCAACTTCCCGGGGTCGTAACTTTTGCATACAATCTACATTTTAGGCGCACGATAGCGCACTGGAAAGGTCTATCCGAGGACTACACATTTTTTCGTCAGACTTTGACTCTGTCTATAGTTTGACTGTGGTGAGTCCTAAAAACGCTATTTAAGGCCTCAAAACGACCCCAGAAGTTAGAGACTCGAAAACTAGGAAAAAACTGCCAAACTGGAAAACTGCCAAAATGAATCAGTTGGAATAGGTGGGAGGCCGCCAACATCCATCTGGATCAATCCTCCCCCCTTAGGAAGCAATGGTCTCCATTGCGTTGAGTTCCCCCCTTAGATGGGGAAATTTTTGCTGAATTTGGCCCCTGGTGAGCCACTTGCCTTGGTGCAGGAGTTGCCCTGCTTTGACAACTCGATAAAGCTGGATCCCTTGCTGTCGAGTGCTCTTGACCTGTGTGTCCACAATTTGATCACTGGATGTCTGTTGCATGCAGTCAAGGTTGAGCTCTGTTGGTGTCAACTGTTCTGCTATCTCTGAGGTGTCCAGTAATGGTGGGAAATATGGTCGTAGGAGAGCCACGTTGAACACTGGGTGCAGGCCAAGGAAAGGGGGAATGTTGAGCTCAAAAACATTGTCACGCACAGCCTTGGTGATGGTGTAAGGTCCATAATGGAGTGGGCGAAGCTTTCGACGGGGCCGTTTAAGGCGTTCTTCCTGCAAGTGCAACCAAACTTTGTCTCCCACCTAAAACTTATGTGGCATCTGATGTTGATCATATCACTGCTTCTACTTGGCATTGGATTTCTGTAAAATATCCTGAACCTATTGGCGGATGTGCTAGATCTGCTCAATGAACTGGGTGGCTTTGTCAGCTTCAGTGGGAGTAGGGGATGAGTCAGCCGAGGTGGCCGCAAGGGGTAGTGCAACATCCACAGGACTCAATGGTTGGAATTCCAACCCCACCTGAAAGGGGTTGTGGCCGGTTGATCTATGCATGGCTCGATTGTAGCTATGCTGAACATAGGGAAGACACTCATCCCATGTGCGGGGGTGCTTGAAATTGTACATGTGTAGGATATGCACGATCATCCGATTGACGACCTCAGTTTGGCCATCTCTTTGGGGGTGAAAAGCATTGGATTTGGTGAGCTTGGTGTCCAATAGTGACTAGAGGCTTGACCAGAATGTGCTAAGGAATTGACTGTCCCGATCTGAGACATTGGTTTGTGGGATTCCAAAATGTACCCATACTCGTTCAAAGAAGAGCTTGGCAATGGCCTCTGCTGTGATGCTTTTCTTACAGGCGGCCATTATCGTCATTTTGGAAAAGCGATCAACAACCACAAAAACACAGTCATTTCCCCTCTTGGTGGACGGAAGGCCCAACATTTAGTCCATTGAGATGGATTCCCATGGCTTGTCAGGAGTAGGCAGAGGGGTGTACATGCCTTGTTTCTTAGTGGTCCGTTTGGCAATAGGGCAGACAATGCAGTTCCTGATATACTTGCCCACATCCTGTCGAAGTTTTGGTCAGTAAAAATGTTTCTGCAGTACTGCCACTGTTTTTTAGACGTCGAAGTGTCCTGCCATCGACTGTAGTGGGCTTCCCAAATCAGCTTCGCTCGCTTGCTTGATGGAACGCAGAGATGGCCCAAATGGCACAACAACGCGTCCTGAAGATGGAAATTAGCGACAACTGAGTTTGTGCCCAACATTTGGTAGGTGGTGGCGAAGTCAGGGTCTGTCTCATAGAGGTGGGGCCATCCAGAGGTGTCCTGGCCGCAAGAGTCTAGCACCGTGGTGAGTGCCGCGACTGGAGGTCGGTTGAGGAAATCAACGACTCTGTTGGCAATCAACGATGGGATGCTGGACCTTATAGTGCATAGGTACCCCGGTAGTTGAGGATAAGATATCTGAGTACTCTTCCACAAACTTATCCACTTGCTTCTGCTGTGTGGAGAGATCGCCCGTAAAGGCCCTGGATCTGGCTGCGATCTTTCGCTCACTCTGAGAGCGAATCACGAAGAAGACAAACTTCCCGGTCTGAGAGATGACCTTTCTGCATTGCTTGGCAGAGATCAAGGAAATATCACTAGGTGGGACTGCCTCGGGAATCCTGTACAATTTCTTGTTTAAAGTAATAATAACACTATGAGGCCTAGACTCATATACAACATGACGTTTCCATAAATAAGGCTGGCCCAAAAGAACATTACAAACTTCGAGAAGAGCAACATCACACAATACTTCATCTTTGAAGGGCTTGATCCCTTACGACAGGCGACACTGTTGGCTGACGCGGAGATCGCTTCCTTGGTGGAGCCATCCATTGGTGTATGGTTGCGGGTGCAGTGTTGTTGCAGGGCTAGCCGCTTGACGACCTCTGCTGAGATGAGGTTCTTCTGGCTACCACTATCAACGATGAAGTGCAATGTGGTACCTTTCACCCACATCTGTGAATGAAAAAGGCGCTCGCCTTCCTCTGGCTCATCTGGTTCACAGGGCTGGAGCTTGGTGGTAGCAACGGTAGCACTAGGTTTCGCGTCAATGATCCGTCTCCCCCTTTTTGGTTCTGACTCAGAGTCGAAACCCGCATCTGATTTAGAGGCTTTCACCTCAGCCATTAACGACTGCTTTGAGCGGCAATCAACAGTGTTATGCCAGGGGCTCTTATGGAAGTTGCTCCACTTCCCGGTATCTTTCTTTGTCTTTCCAGTCTCCTTCTTTGCTTGCGGTTTGGATTGGTTGTCCTGAGGCTGTCCATCTTTGCTCTGTCCTTTGTTCTGCGGGTTGGGGCCGCCCTTTCTTGGCTTTTGCTGTGAGGGTTTCCCAAGCCCAAATTGCTGCGTCTTTTGTTTAAGCTTCTGCTCGATTTTGATGGCATAACGATAGGCCGCGCCCAAGGACAAGATGTCCAGAAACACCATTTCGGCCTGGATGTATCTATGCAGACCACCGCGATACTTGAGCACCAAATGTCGCTCAGAATCTTTGATACCCAGCTTGGTGCGCAAGGTATGGAAGATATTTGTGAATTCGAGCACTGCTTGGTCTCTTTCTTGCCGCTGTGTGGTCCATTTTTTCTACAAGGCGTCATAACTTCCAACAAGGTAGTATTGTTTCTTAATAGCATCCCTGAAGGACTCCCATGTGACCACGACTGTAAATAATGAGGGTTTCTCTGTTTTTTTTTTGCTCAAAGAAAATTTCCCACCAATCTTTGACATGGGGAACGACTTGGAGGAGCGCAAAAGTAATCTTTTCTCTATTCGAAAAGTTATGGACAAAGAAATACCCTTATAGTAGATTCAACCATTTGTCTACAACATATGCATATATCTGACCTTAAAATATAGGAATATCAAAGTTGATTTGTACCTTGAAGGGGGTGGTGCCTTTGTTTGAGGAAGATGCGTCGCTTGTTGGTAGCCGCCGGAGGATTTGCGCAAAACTATCCATCATCTCGTTCCTATGTTGCGTGAGGGTTTCCTCGAGCAACATTTTGAAAGGATCTCTTGTCCTGTCGTCTTTCTTTTTTCCGGCCATGAGAGGTCACTTGGGCATGCAAGAGATTTTGTCCTCAAGGGAAACAAGCTCGAGACCCAATTCTTTGTACCCTGACCTCGTTGGGGACATGCATTAAGAACGACAAGGAGTAGACCGCTCTGATACCACTGATCCATATTTTATGAGCAGAACGAAATGAATACAGATTATTATTAAAAGATGCTTAACACATAATAACAGAGATACAATAAAACTGGTTGTTATTCAATAAGGAAATAAGCTGAAACTGTAAAATGCAGTGGAAAATAAGCTTGCTGGAATGGTGGCGGCTTATCTCTGAGAAGAGATGTGACGAATGCGC
Organism: Picea engelmannii; assembly: GCA_009831015.1. Taxonomy (NCBI): domain Eukaryota; kingdom Viridiplantae; phylum Streptophyta; class Pinopsida; order Pinales; family Pinaceae; genus Picea; species Picea engelmannii. The sequence continues at coordinate 12,961 of ML820433.1, read as the reverse complement.
TCATTTGCAAGAAGATGATTACAATGAGGCTCTGAAGGCCTTTTGACAATAAACATGAATGTCAAAACCCTAGACATCCAAAAACCTAACCCTAGGAGATGAAGCACCAAAAGTCATGTGGGCCTTGTTGGGGTAAGTTAGTACATAAACTTCCCGGGGTCATAACTTTTGCATACGATCTCCGTTTTAGGCGCACGATAGCCCATTGGAAAGGTCTATACGAGGACTACACATTTTGTCGTTAGACTTTGACTACGTCCATAGTCTGATTGTGGCGAGTCCTAAAAACGTTGTTTAGGGCCTCAAAATAGCCTTGGAAGTCCGGGACCCGAAAACTAGGAAAAAACTGCCAAACTGGGAAATTGCCAAAATGAACCAGTTGGAATAAGTGGGAGGCCACTGACATCCATTTGGATCACATTCTCTCTCTCTTGGATCTTCTTATGTACTTGGTCTCTCTCTCTCTCTTGGAGTCGCTAGGGTTTCTTGAGCTTGTTGGAGCATCTTGAAGACTAGGGTTAGGGTTTCATCCATTAAAGATTCAGAGATTAGGGTTTTGAGGTGAAACCCGAGGTTGTACTTGGAGAAGAGAAGAAAAAGAGATGTCTTGCCTTGGAGGACATGCTTGTGTGATGCATACTTGTTGGAGTTCCTTGGTGTGAGGTGGGGTTTTCTTGGTTTTCCCTAGCTAGGGTTTTGGAGAGTTAGTAGATTGTACTAGCTATGTGGTAAGGCTATGGTATGTACATGAATTTCATTTTTTATACATATTAATGAAGTTTTCAGCTGTCCAATACTTGTGTAAATTGCAGATTTGATTTTCAGCCATATATATTCTTCATGGTTTGTAATTTCCTGCTCTATATGTCTTGCTGATTTGACACGTGAGGATGAATTGTTAACTGCTTTAACATTGTAATTGAAGAATACAAGAGCAGATTTGATTGCTTTTTTACAGCTGTCATAAGTGTTTTTTAGATCTGTTATATATGCATGATAAGATTGCCCTTGAGGGATGAAACTTATTGGAACACATTGGTATCGTATCTCTTGAATTGCCTACTGGATTGGGGTTGTTAAGGATTGAAATATTGTTCGCTGCTGCCGCTGTTTTGTTTATATTTCATAACAGCTCTAAGGTTGAAAATTCATAAGATTAAGACTTGGGAAACCTCTAGTTAAAAGGTGAAATTTTTGAACCACAAATTTGAGCTGAAATTTCCACACTACGGAGCAAAAGATGGTGGTGGTCGTACAGTTAATTCATGTTTGTACAAACGAATTTGGTGGTTGCTGTACAAATAGTTTTAGCAGTGATTGTATGAAAAACATAATTTGGCGATTGGAAGAAGACTGCATTGGTGTACGACTTGTAAAACGACGTTGGTGGTGTGTATGATCTCTGAGGCGAAGGTAGTGGCACCGGTGTACAATGCCTCGACCTGAAGCCCAAATTGAGGCTTTGATACCATTGTTGTAAACGCTTAAGTATATAATGGAATATTCCATTCAGAAATTAAGATATATTATACATATTTTTTTTACTTTGGAATAGAGCGTGGGGAAACCCATTGGACACTTCCCCTCATTTTGAGGATGGTACCTGGGGTAAACCAGATTTTGTAGAAATCTGAGACTTTTTCGATAGCTTGCGCATTTAAGAGCTCAACATGTCACTTGCGGGAATTGAACTTGGGTGGGGGGGAAACACCCGTCAACACAAACCACTCTCGCTAAACCCAATTGACATAAGATATATTATATATATGAATGAATAATTGAATAAATGATGACAATGATGAATGACCTTGGCATTTATAGGCCTTATGGTGACCTTTCACGTACGGCTATATCTTTATGTGATGCACCTTTTAATAATTACATTGATGTCCTAGGTTCTATAGTTTAGGTCTATCACATTATTATTGTTGTCCTAGGTTCCATAGTCTAGTTATATTATATTATTAATGCTGTTATTTTATATACATAATATCCTTGCACTGTATATGGTGTACATATGAAGTCATGTTGTATGACCTTGTGAAATTCCTAGTGGGGGCTCAAGGCCAAGGTCCCACTAGTGAACATAATTAGCCTACTTGGGGATGTTTTGTTTTTCCTAAGATTGATCATAAGGCATGATGTAATCTCAAGAAGGAAGTTTTTATAAAAATATGAAAAAGGTTGCTTTGGGAGAGAGAGTGGGGCTATGATGTGACAAGTGGTAAGAGAAATCTAGCAGCATTTGACACTCACCCAAACCTATGCTTCATAAAATGTGGCACGAGCACATAAAGCCTAGAAGGAATGTTTGATACCTCATCTCCATGAGCATTAAATGCCCACCTAACACCTCACTTGTAAATATACATCCACTTGATGTTGAGATTTATGTACCTTGGGAAGTGTTCCCCATGTGTTTGTGAGCTTCTAAACACATGTGGGAAGTGCTATGTACTTTGTGCCTTGTACTTTATGTCTAATTTCACTTTGACTTAGGAGATTTGAGTCAAAAGTGAAATTTGGTCATTTTAGCCTAAATGACTATTAATTCACTTTGTGGGTGAATTAGGAGACATAAAGTGAACTTAGGGAACTTAACCCAAAGTGGGTTTTTGAGTGAGATTATTATGGGATGATCTCAACCTTAGATTGGAGATGAGATAGGATGATCTCAACCATCCAATCTTTAGGTTTCCTTATGGAGGTTCAAGAGGGACACAAAGTGCAAAGAGGAGCTCATTCACTCATTTGTTCACTTGTTGAGTTTGAGAGGGAGCAAGAGGATGAGGTTGGAGGCTAGAGTTGATGAAAACTTGGGCTCTTCCATTCATAGAGGTAGCCAGGAGGCTTAGACCCTTAGTTATTTGTTGGAGTTGATCTTGCTTGGAGGAGGGCGCACTTGGTGAGGAGGGCACACTGATAACAGGGAGAACTTGCAGTGCTCAGATTGCAGTGAGGACAGTTTCAGTGGAGAACTACAACACAGATTCAGAGTTGTGTGTGAGGGTTTCTCCATCAGAGCTTCCAACAGCCAAAGCGCTTTAGTTCAATGGTTTTGGCAACTTGTGAGGAGGGCGCACCATCCTAGGGCGCATCTCTACCTGTTGGACTTGTTTCAGCTTGGTTCAAGCTGCTATTGTACTTGTTGTATTCCACCTTCTTTTCTCCACATATATACGCTCATATTCCAAACTGGTTTTCCCCGGGGTTTTTTTTATCCAGGGTCATGTTGACCAAAAATATCTGTGTTCATTTTCATGTATGCTAGTGTTTAGAACAACATTATTTCAGCTCTAAAGATCTCTAGGTGTGTTACATAATTTATGGTATGCATGTGCTAACATCTTGGTGACAAAAAATACATGCTAGAGCACTTAAATGGCCTATGTAACTGTAACAAAACAACAAAGAAGTTACTGAATAGTTTTTAGGTATAAAACAACAACAAACCCTTGTTTGACAGTTGAAACTTAGAGCCAACTTGAGGTCAAAGACAGAGCTAGTTGGCAACTTGTTAGGACCTGGAAAATCTTCACTTGAGACCTTAGAAGGGTTCCTTTTGCTGACATTTGGTGCTCTTACATTGAATCTCATGTATACAAGGTGGATGCTAGTTAGGGGAGATGGAGAAGAATAAGGGAAAATCCTATTGATTGAAGCTAGTGTCTTTATGTTGGGAATTTTTTATGCTACGCAGAGATTTCGAGCATGGAAACCTGCACCAAAGTTTTAGCCAAGCGGAGAGCTTCCCATATTAGTGAGTATGTTGGCAAAGGGTCTACTTGTACCGGTGGGGAGGATTGACAATGGGTTTTTTCTGTATCAATGGTGGAAAACTGGCATAGGGATCATCCATGCTAGAGTGAATATTGGTAGAGGTTGTTGCTCGAACTTGTAACAATATGGTTTGGTAGAAGGTTCTTGACTTCACATTGCTTGTGGCACCACGGGGATTTATGAGACTAAGCTAGTGGGCAACCCTGCCTTCACCATCTTATAGCCTAGCTTGTGGGTGACATTCGATCATGTTAGGATATTTAGACACTTAGGAGTTAGTTAAGATCTACTTGGTCTAATGTGTCGTCAGGTAAAAGTGTGTTTCTTAGTGTGTTTCTTTAGTATGCATTAGTATGCATTTGTAGTTAGGAAATCCGATGGTCACAATATGTTCCCGACATAGAGTGATCCGACGGTTCATGTTCTCCTCGATCTTAACGGCCATTGATCCATGGCTTAACACCCGATTGGTCCATGATTTCTATTTAAAGAGCATGGAGGGTCATTTGCCGATGATCGATTGTGAGAAACTCTCTTGTAAAATCCCTCTGAAATCTTTTACTTTTACATTAATAAACTGCTCCAAGTGGTCGCGTTGGCTGGGGCCGTGGATGTTTCCCGGTAGGGGTTTTACCACGTCAAAACATCGGTGTGTTGATCTTTGATCTGATTGTGTGAGTGGTTACTGAAGATTTTCGTCCTCTGTGGGAATACCTGTGTTGTCGAACAGATCAGAGTGCCTATCGCTGGGTGGTGAAGCCTCCCTTGGTAGGCTTGTTCTATGTTTCAGAATTTTGCTAAGTTTTTCTTTTTGATCTTTTATGCTGGTTTTCTTCTTGTGAAAAATTAAGTGATTTCAATACCAGTTTGAAATGTTATCTCGCACATGCTTATGGTTTTGCATGTAAGACTATTACCAGACTGCATATTCTAGATAATTAGCTTGATGGTGTAATAAGATCTTTGAGTTCTTGAAGTGCTAGTGTAATACCTCCAGTTTTGATCCCTGGAATGTGATGGATCAGATCATGTAAACATTGTAAATTGGTGGTTATAATGATGGGTGTTGAGTATATGAACCCGTGTTGCAAATGTTGTAAATATGCTTGTATGGATTATAATGCGGAGCTCAAGGCCAAGTCCCAAATAGTGAATGACTAGACATGTAGATGTGGTAAATATATTCTCTATGGACCTTGTGGTAGGCTTACTGTGATGCACTGAAGCTATGTAAATTTTAATTCTCAAATATAATATATAATGGTTCAAGATGGCTACAAAGAGCAGTAGAGGGGTCATGATTCCACCAGAGGGGAAGAAGAAAGGGAGCCTATGGAAAAATAATTTTCTATTGTCAACTATCATCCTAGGAACTCATCTCTTTTCTATTTTGTGCCTTAAATGAGCTCAACCACCTCCTTTGACTTAAAAAGGTCAATCATGAATGCATGAAGAGGTTGGTGGGGAAGTCTGCCTCATGTAGTTATGGGAACATATGCAAATTTCAATCGGTTTGGGAAAGTGTGAAGAGTGCTTCATTCTCCTAACTCATGACAATTCATCCATCACTCTTCACTCTCACGATTCTCATGATCATTCGCTCCCAGCAAGCTCTCCCTGTACGTTCTTCGTTGTTACTGATGACCCAAATCTTAAGGATAATCAAAATCAGCATAGTGATGAAGGATTTGCAGAGCTTAGTTGAGAGATAGAGAGGCTGTAGGTGAGCATAAAGGCTGGTCAAGTTAGGAAGCCTGCATCCACTGATTATTGCTGCCCATTGGTTGGTTGAAAGCTGGGGTTTTCATTCTTCTATGTTACTCCCAGAAGGTAATTAATAGAATGAACTCTTTCTGCCTACACTGAAATGCCCTGGAAAGGAAGAAGATTCCTGAGGGACTGTTGAGCAGAGAAGGGGAAGATCTTCCCTCTGATGTGTATGGCAGTGGAAGGAAGTGCCATGGCTGATTAATGGCTGGATGGGATGCCGGGAGTGCTCTGTAGTGAGTAGTTTGGTGGAGCCATGAGAGCTTGTAGCTTGTTTCCTTCACCCTAGTGGCCTCATAGCCTGGCTTGGGGGTGGCATCTGCACATGGTTATGGTTGGGTGGAAAATTATTCAATGCAGCCAGTTTCTTGGACTATCTTTTGTTAAAAGTTAAGTTCTCTATCTCTGTAATTAATATACAGTTCAATTCTATTTTGTTGTTATGGAAATGTGTGTATTGTGTGTGTTGTGAATGTGATTGTTCTTTATTATGAGCATGGGCATTCGTTTGCCATGAATTCTGTTATGCCATGCTTATTTAATTCTGCTGCATTTTATTATTGCGCCTACGCATGTGTTTGGATTGTTTTGGGCCTCTTTGGGAAGCTATTTCTGTCATGTTATGGCAAAATGTCTCTTGAGGATTGGAATTTAATGGGTGATTAGTGGCTACTCGTTACATGGCTGGGAGTGCAAGGATGGGGATGCCACAGGTGGGCAAATCTAAGTGAATTGGTGCTCCATTCCCAAGCAAATGGAGGGAGCACGTGACAAGTATGTTAGATGTGATCAGATTAACTGGCATTTCCTATTTATGGAAGTGCTATGCCTTACAACATTTCTCGATACATGGATGCCTTTCAAGCTTGCTGCTATCCTCAGATCCAATTTGGCTACTCAGATCTCTGCCATAAGTCTTCTTTCAGAAGGATATAGATTCTCTTTCAGTTGGTGCCAAGGTGGATCTGCTAGCGCTTACCTATGTAGGTCAGAGGCTTTAGTGTGACCACTCCAGGGACTGTATATGTTGCTCTTGTTGTACATGCAAAGTGATTTCTAATGTAATATATGATGCATATCAACAAAATTGATCTCATCCACCTTTCCAACTTATCCTAGTAATAGCAGAAGACTTGATCTATTCTGATGTAGTTTTTTTCTATTGAAATAGTTTTTATTAATTACGAAACTCAGAAGTTGGAGACTTGATACAAAAAAACTGTTCTAAGAACAGTTGATTGATACTACTGGACTAACTACTATACCTTTACTATGAATAATTGGAATTCCTTTAACATTGCTCCAGTTAAAATATACTTATCTCCTAGGATATAAGCTACTTCATATACTTAGCTGGACTTCTGTGTAACTTCATACAGAATTAAGATTGACAAAGTTAAGTAACTTTAGGATGTGTAGTTCACTAAAAGATAATTCAATATTCTTATTTGTAACTAACAAGTTTCTTGCAGGAGGAAAGAAACGCTCAGCACATTATTATGACCTGTGGAATATCAAATACCTTCGAAAGTTTAAGTGGGACAATCTTATTGAAGAAATTGGTATGTCATTTGTCATAGTAGGGAACATTTTACCTATCTGTTGTGAAATTGTTATGTATTTTTTAAGGCAAGAACAGTAGACTGCAGGGTATATAGAATGTATTTACTCTCATAGTTCAAAAGGTGAAGTGGGAAGAATCTGCATGAAGTGGTGGAATGTGCTCTAACTAATAATCTTTTGCAGCTTACAAGAATGCCGTCCGAGAGCAGAAATTGGCTATGGAAATATCTGTGGCCAAAAAGGAACGCGACTTTTATTTGGCTAAGGTTGATCAGTCACGTGCTATCAGGTCTTCTGAAGAGCACTTTAGGAAGGTACATATTTCCCAGTCTTGCATACAAGACTGTTATATCTTGTGTGCTTTTTCTTGTAATTCTATCTTGTGCTTTATATTCTAACCTATCCACAAAATGACATTTCTATGTGATATATCTGAGAGTGTTCCATTTTGTCTCTTCCTTAATTTATTTATTTTGGTGAGATGTACCTAAAATATCATCTTTTAATAATTCAAGCTCAGATTGGAAACACATGGGAATATAAGAGCTGTTGCCTTTGCTACAATATATTTTATACTTTTTGACGTTCCCTTTAAAAACACCTATACAGCCAGGGGCATCTGACCCCTCAGTTTAAATGAAAAGTCTGATCACAATATGCCATTTCATGATGCATCATATATTTTATAGTGTATAAGAGTCTGCTGAAACAAACAAAAAAAGGGAAAAAAATCCATAAAAAAGGTACCCTACAACTAAACCCTAATCCAACACTATATAATGATGCCGCTACCCCCATCTATTTGTCTGTCGTTAGTCAAGAGAATCTTTCTTGTTCGATTTTCTATTAAGTTTTACTATTAAATTCTTAAAGTTGATATTTACCTTATAATTTACTTTCATTAACATAAATTTTTAACATTAAATGTAAAAAATGGGACTCCCATTTCACAGTGTTTAGTAATGGTTGTAGATTCCTCGTACCTAACACAGAGAAAGTAGAAATTGAGATGTTTTTCTAGTTTCAACAGACTTGACAATTTTTCAGCATTTCAACATTTCAGCACTATTTGAAATAAAACAGTGCAACCTCGGTCTTCTACATCTCATGGGTTGGGGGATTGTATCATGATAAATATTTGTGTGATTGCTTTGTGATAATGAGGATTTCTGCCTGCTATCACACAAACTTTCACCCCATAGTGCAAAGCCCTCACATGGTACTTACTACTAAACTTGAGTGTAACATGGAAGAGTTGCCACTGTCACCTAGACAAATACTTCCCTCTATTTAGGATGGGATAAAACCCAACACAAGGGAGGCTTCCCTAGTAGTGATTAGGTTCCCTAAGGCAAGACAAAGCAAGTCTAAGGTCACCTATGTTACTACCCAATTAAAACCAACATTGAATGATAAGAGATTTAGGAATCAAGTTGATTAATTAAAATCCAAATTTTAAGCAAGTTTGGGTGCTTTATCATGTGAATCTTATGTGTATTAACCCTCACGAATTCCAGATCTAGAAATTAATCAAGGCTGCTATAAAACTTGTCTTAAAAGTGAATTGAATTGAACCATAAACAAGTAAATTGCAGCAGTAAGTTTTAGCCCTTTAAAGTGATATGAAATTATGGTGTTTCTTATGCTAAAACAAGAAGTAAATTTAAAATGAAAGCATCTTACTAATCTGAAAATTAATTGCACAGAACAACCACTAAAAATGAATGGATTCATCCTTATTTAATGCAGAAATTTGGGGCAGCAAGATGGATTTTCCAAAAGAATGATTTCCAGCTTAAAATAGTGAAAAATCCACCAAGACATCTAGGGTTCTAGGGTTGAAAACTAAGGTGTACACTACAGCAATTTCAGTTCTACTTAAACAAAAAAGAAAAAAGGAATTTTAATTTTAATTGTCTAGAACATGAATCTACTAGTGCCTAGTTTATGATTGGGCATATAAGTCAACTGAAATGTTGTAGGTGGACTAAAGAGGTAGTTGGGGTTGAAAGACTTCAAAACCTACCAAATCGTTTTAGTAGCCTAAACAAATTTCAAGATTGTCAAAGGAAATTCCTCACTTGAAATTTTCAAATAGTCTTGAGAGGGGATCTATCAAGAGAAGGAC
>ML820431.1:105307-116712 GCA_009831015.1 Picea engelmannii | reverse complement strand
TGTGTTTTATTCTAAGGATAGCATTCAGATAGAGACTAAAGCCTTACCCGCACATACTGTGTATCAGCTCAAAGTTTACCAACCCTGGTTTGACAATTTAGTGTTTCAGGTCACTTAAAAGCTTCAATTTAGTAGCTTGACAGTATAGTCCACCTAATTTTTGTTCCAATTTTGCTTTATCTATTACTGATGATGATCCCAGAACTATTAGGGAAGCAGTGAATTCAGAGGATAGTAAACTTTAGAAGAAGGCCATGGTTGAAAAAATGGATGCCTTGGATAAGAATGAGGCATGGGATATAGTTGAGTTGCCAGCTTGAAGAAAATCGGTTGGTAGCAAATGGTTGTTCAAGAAGAAGTTTAATGCACAAGGTAAAGTGGAGAAATACAAAGCTCGGTTAGTAGCAAAAGGTTATTCCCAGGTAGAGGGAATTTACTTTGGTGAGATTTTTTCTCCTGTTGCTAAGTTAACTTCTATTAGATTTATTTTATATATTGTTGTTGCTTTTGATCTTGAAGTGGAACAGATGGATGTGAAGACAACATTCCTACATGGGGATTGAGAAGAAGAAATCTACATGAAGCAGCCAAAAGGATTTGTAGTGAAGGGAAAGAAAGAGATGGTCTTTAAGATAAAGAAGTCACTATATGGTCTGAAACAATCACGTAGGATGTGGTAGCAAAAGTTTGACACATACATCCTTGGATTGGGATTTGTAAGAAGCAGGGTTGATCACTGTGTATATTCCAAGAAGGTTGGTAATCACTTCATTTATTTAGTGTTGTATGTTGATGATATGTTGTTGGTAGGAAATAACATGGATGTTATCAAGGAGGTGAAATCGCAGCTATCCTCCAAATTTAACATGAAGGATCTTGGTGTTGCTAACTTCATTCTAGGAATGGAGATTAAAAGAGATCATGCAAACAGGAAACTCTGGTTGAATCAAAGAAAATATGTTGAGATGATATTGCAGAGGTTTAATATGCATGGAAGTAAACCGGTCAAGGTTCCTATTCCTATAGATGTAAATTTATCTACAGATCAGTGTCCCAAGACACAGGAAGACAAAGAGGACATGTCCCATGTTCTGTATGCCAGTGCAGTTGGAAGTTTGATGTATGCAATGGTTTTTACTAGAATGGACATTGCACATGTAGTGGGATTTTTGAGCAGGTATATGTCAAAACCAGGGAAGGAGCATTGAACAGTAGTAAAGAGGGTCTTCAGGTATCTTCGTGGCACCACCAGTTATGGATTGTGCTACCAAGGAAGACCAGGATTAGACAGAGTGGTGGACATACATGGCTTTGTTGATGCAGACTAGGCTGGAGATCCGGATCGCAAAATATCTACAAGTGGGTATGTGTTTAACCTATTTGGAGGAGCAATAAGTTGGATGAGCAAAAGACAGGCTGTAGTGGCACTCTCAACTACAGACGCTGAATACATGGCAACCACTCATGAAAGCAAGGAAGCAGTATGGTTACAAAGATTATGTTCAGGTATGGGGTTGGTACAAAAAGTAGTGAGATTAGATTGTGATAGTCAAAGTGCAATATTCCTGGCAAAGAACCCAGCTTATCATTTGAAGACAAAGCATATTGATGTTCAGTATCACTTTGTGAGAGACATGGTTGAGGAAAAGAAGGTGTTGCTGGAAAATGTTGACACTTTGAAGAATGTTGCAGATTCATTGACAAAGTCTATGAGCACATAAAAATTCTCCTGGTGTAGAGAAACAATGGCCATTGCTGCCCTGGATTGTTGACTATATGATCCCCTAGACCCCTGGATGCAAAGAAAACAACAAATGGGAGAATGTTGGGTATATGTGTTATATTCTTTGCATGTGTGGGTGTGGGTGCGTCAGATATGACAACTACGTCTAACAATCCCTACCATTAGATATTTGTCGTGTGTGCCGAGCACTTTCCTAGGGGAGTCCCAGGGGGGCGCAGTTATTCCCCCCCCTTGGTTACACGCAGTGTTCAGGGCAGCGTCCCAAAATTTATTTTGGGTGGTTTTTGCTATTTTTAGCAGATTTTGCTATTTTTAGTGGATTTGTAGATTAATCTCGGATTAAGGGATTAGGGTTTTGGTATCTATGGAATACCTAAAAACATTGTATATATTGTATGGTGAATGGTGAAATTTGATATAATGAAAATAAGAAAGGTTTTCCCGGTTGAGGGTTTCCGGTATAAAATCTCTGTGTACTCTGTGTATGAGCCATTGATTAATTTTTGTATTGCTTAAGAATCTGTATGCATTGCTTTACTTCGCAGGTTTAAAAATTACAATTACCACCACCGAAATCAGTGCTCCATTTGCAAGCCACCTTGGGACATACGGGATATTACAGAAAATTTATCAAGGGGTATGCGTAGATCACTGCGCCAATGGAGAAATTGCTCAAGAAGGATACAAAATTCCAGTGGAATGAGAATTGTCAACAAGGTTTGGACATCCTAAAGGAGAAGATGGTCACATCACCCATATTAGTCTTTCCAGATTGGGAGAAGACATTCCATGTGCATGTAGATGCATTAGCCATAGCCCTAGTAGATATTTTGGCGCAACCAGGAGTAGGGGATTTGGACCATCCCATAACATTTGCAAGAAGAAAACTGTCAGAATCCAAGAAAAATTACAACACTACAAAGAAAGAAGATCTGGAAATGGTGTCTGCACTTCAAAAGTTCAGGCATTACCTACTTGGAAAACATTTTAAGATGTTCACATATCATTCATCCCTTAAGTACCTAGTCAACAAGCTAATGTTGGGAGGCATAATATGTCAATGGTTATTTTTGTTTCAAGAATTTGAATTTGAATTCATAGTTAAGCCAGAGAATTTGAATGCAGGACCTGATCACTTGTCAAGGGTCACCAATGGAGAGGAGCCTACAAACTTAGATGATACCTTCCCTAACACATAGTTATTTTCAGTCCAGTTCATAGATGATTATTTTGCTGACATTATTAAGCATTTAAGTATAGGTACTGTGACACAGGAACTTAACATTGTGTAGAGGAAGAATATGGTTATACGAGAATCTAAATACCAATTGATCGCAGGGAACTTATATAAAATCGGGGTAGACAACATCTTGATAAGGTGCACACTAGAACATGAAAGGCCTAGGATATTGGAAGAATCCCATGAAGGAATAGTGGGAGGACACTATGTAGGAAAAGATATTGCACAGAAGGTTCTACACACAATATTATGGTGGCCAACCTTTCATCGAGATGCAAAGGAATATTGCCAACAATCCAACATTTTTCAAAGGGTTGGAAAACCAAACAGATGGGATGATATGCCCTTACACCCATAATTAATGCTACAAGTGTTTGAAAAATACGCTATCGATTTTGTTGGGCCAATTCACCCACCCACAAGAAGGTTAGGTGTGTGATACATCATCACTTTGATAGAATACCTCTCAATATGGGCATAGACAATGCCAGTTAAAGATTGCAGGGCAAAGACAACACCACACTTCCTTTTTGAACATGTTCTCACTAGATTTGGATGCCCAAGGATTCTGATGAGTGACCAAGGCACTCACTTTATCAACATCACTATCAGAGCTCTGAATGAAGAATTAAAGGTCTACCATAAGAAAATTATGCCATACCACCCTTAGGAAAATGGAACAGTGGAAGCCTCAACAAGATCCTAGAGAATTCATTAACCAATATTTGCAATGCCAATAGGGACGACTGGGATTCAAAGATACCAGAGGTAGTTTGGGAATATAGAACTACATGTAATAAGTTGACAGGGAAGAAAACATTTAGATTGGTGTATGGAAAAGAAGTAGTGGTGCCATTATAATTCTTGGTACCAAGTCTACATGTCGCAACAATTAAAAACATGACAGAGTGAGGCGCAGTACAAGAAAGGTTAAATCAACGGATGAGCATGGAAGACGATAAGATTCTAGCAGGATTTCACCAAGAAGTAAAGAAAGCAAGGGACAAATCTTGGCATGACCGACATATGAAGAGAAAGAGTTTGAAGGAGGTAGACCTAGTCCTACTATATGAAAACACATTTTTTCAACATCCAGGAAAGTTTAGAATGCATTGGTTGGGACCATATGAGGTCAATACTATCACAGATGGAGGAGTTGTACAGTTGAAGGATTTCGTAGGAACATAATTGAGGGGCATGAGAAATGGGATTCGACTGAATATGTACAAGGACAATCGACCACCCGCAATTTGAAAGTTACCATGCAGTAAGAAAAAATAAAAAATAATAAAAAAAGAGCCAGCAAGTCAGTGCAACGAAAAAGAAAAGAGCTCGTGCACATAGTTCACCGAGTCAACGCGAAAGAATAAGAATACTATGCCAGAAGAAAAGGGTATTGAATCCAAGGACTCCGCTTGCTCAAAAATCCTAGCATGCCAGAAAAAGGACCAATGGTCGAAAAACGTGGCAATTCAGAAAATAGCGGTTGAGGAATGCAAGCACCAAATGGCAGTGACTATTGAAATTGTGACAAACACATGGAAGTCCATACATAGAGGTAAAAAAATTAGCGTGACAGAAAGGGAAAAGTCTGAAAACATGACGCACATGATATCAGTTAACAAGTACAAAGTTACCATGCACATGACACACTACCAAAAGTGAAAAAGGGACAACTGTCAGTGCAGAGCAGTTGTCACTTCGTCATCCCTCTATAAAGTCGAAAAAAGGGGGGAAAGAAACTTGTTGTGTCAATTTCTAAGGATTATAATGCAGATATGAGAGAAATAATGATAGAGAAAGACTTCGATCTAGCATCCATCGAGTTCAAATATTTACAACTTAGATCTCATCGCAATGTCACCATCACAATTTAGAGAGCTAGGCAGGGCCGATAAGAACACGAGAAGTATTGCAATAGATGCAAGGGAGAAAGAGATACCCATAGTGTTGGATGTGGATGAACTCCATACACCCAAGTATGAAGCAAACCTTGTGTCAATAGACGAGGAACATAACCCAATGCAAGAGGTCGGGCAGTTGGAGGAGGACACAGAGAGAACCGAATATGATACCTCAAGGGGACCAGGGCCACGACAAGCTGAGCAGGTCACGGGTTCAACACCACAGAGCCATGAACCAGAATTAGGATAGGCAACAATACACAAGTATGTACTAGATATGGGGGTCTCATCCCCACAAGCCAAACAAAAGGGTCACGTTAAAAGTAGAATGCATAGAGGGTCACATCCACAAGTAGAAGGGACCTTTTTTCTTTCGAAGATTCCAAACGGGGTGCATGTAGATGATGAAATGGTCAACGGAGTGACTGCCATCAAGTATTTTGACCATGATGTGGTGGATGTCACCAAGTTTCCATACCTGGCACCCCAAAATTACCTAGAAAGTAGGGGAGAAGGCTCATCAAGCATGCCACTATTAGAGTAGACACAATGGATTCTTGGGCTCTATAACACCAGAATAATCATGAACTTACTCGATGTCCCACATTTTGGGTGGGGAAAGAACATTAACTCCCACGCCAATAAACTGCTTCCACGAGTGCGTGGCAGGATCTTGTGGATGGATAGGTCAGTGCCTATCACTGTGGACCTCATCACAACAATCATGGGGCTACCCACAGATGGGGAAAATCCATAAAATTACCTGAAGGATAAAACCAGAGTCAAGGCCATCTCGGATGAGATCAAGGCCAAGTATGGCGTGGAGTGCCATAACAGGGGTACCAAGATCAACGACATCAATGATCCTGTGACAAGGTTTTCCACCAGACTCCTTAGATGAAAATTTATGTGAAAGTGTCACAAAGAGGAAGTATCGGCTGGTGTGATCATTTTCGCCACACAATGTGAAAAGGGGAGCTCGATGAGCTGGGCCCCATACCTCTTGAACTCATTTTTAGAGGACTGTAAGGACACATAGGATTGGGGCTCTGAGTTCCACTACTCCTGGTTACTCATCCTTACTGGCCTCATTGGTTGGAAGGAACCAGTCTACAGTAAGTATACAGAGAGACCAAGGAAATTTGGTGCATCATGCTACATTTCATTACACAACAACACAGACCCAGAGAGAAAGAAAACAAATATGAACATATTTGCGAGGTATTTCATAGAAATGCAGGACCCCATTGCGGATACATGGTGCATTTCACTAGATACTATCTAGGAGTTTGGATAGGTTGCTAACTTTAGGTAAATGCATCATATATTATAGCTGCAAGAAAAGAGAGACAAAGCCAAGGAATGGCTATAGCTCAACTATTATGTGACAAAAGAAGAGATCTAGAGAGAGGTCCAGGAGTGGTATGAAGAATGGAAGGTATCGAAGATTCTAATCGTAGTACCAAGCTCACAAAATCAGACACAGGGAAGACCAACCCCAACACACCAATGTTGTGGGTGGGAAAACCACCTACGAACTAGCACTAAGGGTTTTGTAATGCATGTAGAAATGACCATCTAAAGTCTCCTACTTTTTACCATCATCCCAACATAGACCCCACATTCATACATAAACACAAGGGTAAAAGGATCTGGTAACTCTACCTTGAAATTTTGTGTTTGGTGTCGATCCTTTTGCATTCAGTAGCTCCCTAACTACAAGTTTCCTCCCAAATCCAACCCGCATTCATAAATAGACAAAAAAATAACTCCAAACATGCATCTTATATATGAATTAGTGGGTTAGAGGTTCTAATAAAATATAATCAAAATTGAATATTGAACACCTCATATGGCGGGAACGGAAAAGTAATTCTTTTATTAATCTCACAAAAGTAACTTACAATGGTGAGATCAGGTGCTACTCCTCGAATCTGGTCCTTGGCTCCTCTTCAACTATGCACCAACTACTTCCACATATTCTTCTCCTCACAAAATGGTTACAAAATATTGGGGCAAGGGGAATACAAAAAAGGGCAGAGTTTCTTTTCTCTTATCTTCCTCTTCTTGAATGGGACCCCTACATCTCCTTTTATAGGCTAAAAGAGGGTAGTTATCTGATTGAGTGATCAACTATGAGTGGTCAAACGGTTTTGGAAATTACCCGAAAATTTGTATTCCGTCTGCAACTTTCTATTTTTTGTGATTTTGTCAGTATACGTGGGTTGTAATGGGTTAGCTAGCATATATACATGGGCAACAATGGTGCAGGGCACGTATGACTTCAAAAGGATGGATTTTTAGAAGAGTTGTTCAATGATGGCTTGGAAAAAATGGAAAGTGAGATGGCTTGATGCCAGGTATGCATGTCTGGTGCAAATTAGGGTTATAAAAGATGCCCCCTAATGTGTGAGGTTAGAAGAGCATATGATGGCCGAAATACATTACCAATATTCACCAACATACGAAGTGAGTGAGCCTAGGGACCAGAGTTCGGGAGGTGCCATCTGAAAAATAACACTTGTCTCACCGAGGAGAGCATACCCATGCTCAGAATGAAATAAAATCATGGTTGACAATCAAATACACTGCAGATCCATTTCATATAACTATATAAAGTTTAGCTGTGAGCAATACACAGTGGATCTACATCTGGAACTCAAAAGGATATACATGTAGAGTATCTATATTCAGGAAGCAAATGATGCCTAATGGCTAGAGATGAGGCCTTTAGAGCAAGCAACAACTTCAAAATCTTCATAACTCGGGCAGGAGTGTAGTATGGGTGTACGACTTCACTACCCAAAGGTCTTCGACGGCTCGTTAGGAATAGACTAGAGGATCTTGATGATTAGGCTTAGGGCTTCATTGATTTTGAACAAAGACTTGATTGGGATTTTTAGATGGTCGAGCATGAGGTCAAGAGACAAACTGCAGAAGGGCCAACTCAAGCTTGGTAAAAACTTCCCTTGGACAATAGTACGACAGATGATGAGACTCAGGCAACATGGTATTGACATAAGTTCACGATGCAGGAGGCAACACAAAATATCCATATGTTTGGAAGAATAACCAAATGGAGGAGGACACAGATCTATGTAGCGAGAACAACTTCCTAAGGTCATATTAAATCCTAGATCTTAACGAACAAACAAAAGGATGTGCTTTGTCCAAGGGTGACTCATTGTGCTGCCAACAAAAAGAAAATACTTTTCCCTTCCTCTTTTTGGGGTATATTTGATTTTTTTGTCTTTTTCAATAATTTTTGGGAATCTTGAAAAATAATAAAATAATGATACATTACAAAGGAGGAATGAGTGTCGCAAACATACTAGTTCCAAGCACAAGGAACACACTAATGTTATATGCATGAAAATGACACTCAGGAAAATCCCTCCATGGGTCAAGGTGTCAAGACTCAAAGGCAAAGTGCTACAAGGATTGTGTATAAGGCATGCCTCAGATGGTTCAGTTGAGAGCAACATGGAGCCAACATTAGGCCAAAGACGCAAGAATGCAAGTGTGATTAACAAGACACAATGATAATGTCCTTCGATCTAATTTTAACGAGCCCAGAGAAGGTAAGCTCGGCAATTTTTCATTTTTAGAGAGTCTAAAAAAACATAAAAGGAGACTCCATTGGGTACCTTTTTCGAAGGTAGTCTACTCAGTTTGAAAAAGGGGTAAACTAGCACCGAAAATATGTCTATTCAAAACCATTTTAATGAGTGTGACAAAGACAAGATCACTTGGCAATTTTTTCCTATTTAAGGAGTCTGAAAAAATCTTAATTATGGACTTCGTATGAGATGTTCTTTTGGACCATTTTAACGAGTGTGAAGGAACAAGGTCACTCGACCATCTTTTCAATTTTAGGGATTCTAAAAAGAGCTTAACTATGGACTTTGTGGGGGTTCCTTTTTCGTAATTTTAGTCCCTCGGGCCTGAAAAAGGGTTAACATTATACCTGAGAATACTCTTCTAGAGAATCGAGGCTCCTAGAGTATACCTTTGTTTGTACAGTTGACCATCCAGACTGAAAAAGGGGTAAAATACCATTGGATAGATGTGCCTTCAAATTTCAGTTTAGCGAGCGTGAAGGGTGACAATATCACTCGACAATTTTTTCATGTTTAGAGGGTCTAAAAAGGGATTAAAAGAAGGCCTGTCATGTTTTGGGAGTCCCTAGGGTGAGGTCAAGAGTGATAATGAATCATTCAAATGAGGATCATACTCTGAATCAGGAAAAACTAAAAAGGACTCTCGAGCCTATAGTCATTAGTGACAACATGGACACCAAAATGTAACCAGGATCTACCTAGGGAATCCATGAAAGGGGGAGGCTCTACCACTAAATTATGACACCTCTAAATCAACAAATATGGTTTCGTGTCGCAACTCGGTGGGGTTGATCCTATGGCAAAGCGACAAAGACAACGAGATACAAAAAGTGGAGGTGGAATCCTAACTTAGATGCAACAAGTTGGAAAAATGACGTTTTACCAAAGGACCTTAAAAATGCCTTAAATCTCCAAAAAAATTTCCAATACCCAAAGTAACACTTAACATAACAATCTATAAGAAACTCTTGGACCATACTAAATGATTTTCAGGCTAAAAAAAATGACAAATGGGTTAAAAAAATGACAAAAAGGGGCCAAAAAGTCTTTAAATAGAATCTGGTAGCTCATTATCACCATTGTAAATTGAGAAATTGATTAAGAAGAAAAAAACACTCCTTTGTCAAAAGTGTTGATTCTAGGAGCTTATGTGGATGAAACGAACTTCCGCTTGGATGAAGTAAGTACATACTAACCCCCCTTGCATTTCAATTGTTAATTTGTGCATTTCTTTTTTGTTTTTTGGGGGGGCACTGACCTTTAAAAAGTTCGGCCCTACATATACGCAGGTTGTCCTATGATATCTAGTGTATGCCCATGTGCAGAGAAAATACTGCATGCTGGCATACATGACTGTGTATATTATAGCCCATGTATACCCTCCAACATGTTGAAAAATTTAAAAGATGCAAGAGTTAATCACCCTTGAACTTTGTGAATTTCAGGATGTATGTTCACTAGAGAGAGAGGGAGCATGAGGACATTGATATTTTGGTCAGAGAGGACCTTGATGTTATTGGTGCATTGGCGCAATGTGGTTTTCTGAAATTCTTCCAGTGTCCATTTATGCGGGCACAACCTAGGATGTTGAATGCCTTCGTAGATTACTGGAACCCTAATGCAGAGGCATTCATTCTTGAGGGACAATCGTTGACTCCAATGACCGAATATATCTACTTTATGACTAGCCTCTCAAGGAGAGGGGAACCAGTCAACTTTTTCACATTTCCCTCTAGGCCTCACAACATAGAGTAGTTGATTGAACTCCATTGTGAAGTTGGTATAGAGAAAGTGGATATGCACGTGCTGATAAACAAGATTTCCAACCTATCACTGAAAGTGATAGTTTTTCTCATTGGGCAAATCACTAGGTCCGCCTCTTTACATCAGGATTCTCGGGCACACATGAATTGTGAGATTCAGTGCTTAAATGCACAAATTTTCGACTGGAGTACCACCTTACTAGACTGCATGAAGAGGTAGCTGACAGAGTGTCGTATGTGGAGACACAGAAACTTTGGGTTTGGGACTATCCTTTTCTCTTTCTTCTTCGAGAGGGTCCCCAGTCTCAGTCCTAAAGAGACGATATGAGGGCACAAGGCCCCTCTCCCAGCACTATGTAGGTGGGCGACATTGTTTCCATGACAGGGGCGAGGGAGAACCATCGAGGCTTTTGACAACAAGTTTTTTGCCTAGTGGGCATGAAAATTTTTGACCATAGAGGACTACTCCTATGTCAGGATCAAATTTTCCAGAGATCCTGACATGCCTGTACCTCCCATAGAAGAGAGAGGAGAGATGGGTAAGTTTTTTTATTTGTTTTCATAGTTATTTAATTTTTATTTCGTTTTATATATATCATTTTTTTATTTTTTTTTGTATACTAGAGTTTCTAACACGTATGTATCTGTTATGTGCAGATGTGGGGCCAGTGCACCCAGCATACTTCACGAGGACTAGGCGACATCCTTGACCATAGGAGAGACCAGTCACAGTTGACAGACCAACATCATTAGGGGGACCTCCAGCCAGAGAGGCTGAGAGAATTTTGAGGCGGTTGGAGCGGAACCTCATTGTGCTTACTCGTTCAGTTCCTATGGAGGAGATCGAGGATCTCCCACCATCTATGCAGACTCACGTTGTTGGGGTACCTCGGACTTGGGTCCCGCTCTTTCGGAATTTGGCCAATGCCATTGTTCACTATGGCAAGGCCAATAGGCCCCACACTTAATGAAGCTAGACTTCTTACATGCCAAGGGCAGCTTTTGTATACTTTTGAGGGCATAAGCCTCATGATTCTTTACTGGACAAATTTTTTTTAGGTGCTTGTGCCCATCTATGTACTCTGATACTTTTTGATATGTGTGTGTGTGTGTGTGTGTGTGTGTGTGTGTGTG
>ML820431.1:83665-105265 GCA_009831015.1 Picea engelmannii | reverse complement strand
TTACATCTTTTTGTGTTTTATGGATTACATTTATTTACAAATGTATTTACATGTGTGTGTGTGTGCTTTTTCTTACATGTGTGCAATATGCCAATCTAATAATTGATTAGCTAGAGTATCTATAACTTGATTCAATCTCCTAGAAACATGGATATACGTAATGTAATAAAATCTTCATTCTAAGAGACGTACCCTAAGGAATCGTCAGTTTATAGTAGGATCATAAATGCAGTAAACTCCATTTAATTGAGACACAACCAGCTGAGCATCTAAGTAGACTCGGAGGTGAGAGATACCATGCAACAAAGCATCATGAAGCAACTCTAAGACTGCACTGTATTCGGCAACATTGTTTTTGGCATCACCTAAAAAGATACCTCCTGAAGATAGAAACTGGACTTGAGGTGTGAAAATCACCCAGGCTGCGGAAGCAAGCCTCCGAGTGTGTTGGATAGCACCGTCTACGAACCCAATGAACACCTCTAATTCACTTGACATCTACCATAGTGAAAAAGATGACATAAAAAATGACATGTCCATAAAACGACAAAATCTAAAAAACAAAATGTACAAGAAGTCACCTGAGGTGACCTACCTACGAGTAATACTTCTTGAGGTAGAGCCCATTTCTAGGCTCCACCAAAGCATTTCCCTCAAAGTTCACCAGATGATAAGCGCCCTTATTTAGAACCTCTTTTACTATAAAAGGTCTGAACCACATGGGTTTGAACTTTCTTGCCACTAGGGGGTCCTTATCTTGGTCATAGACTAGGACAAGGTCGCCTTCAAAGAAAATCC
Source organism: Picea engelmannii (assembly GCA_009831015.1). Lineage (NCBI taxonomy): Eukaryota > Viridiplantae > Streptophyta > Pinopsida > Pinales > Pinaceae > Picea > Picea engelmannii. Next base: position 104,467 of record ML820431.1, on the reverse strand, counting down.
GGTGACCAACAGACCGATCATATTGACAGTTGAATTTTTTCTTGTGATCCTCATTAGCCAAGGCCACATCACGACACTACTCATTGAGCTTCTCGAGGTATAATAAATTCTATTCAAGTGGTGAACTGTTTGGTAATAACTGTACTGCCAACTTTAGAGACGGGATCTGGCACTCTATGGGCAAGATTGATTCCATCCTGTAAACAATTTGAAAAGGTGAGAAACCAGTTGCAGTCTTAATAAATGTTTGGTAGGCCCATAATGCTGAGTATAACATCAAATGAAAATTTGACTTGGCCAAATTGATCGTTCGCTGTAGAATGGTCTTAAGAGATTTATTTACAGCTTCCACCTGACCATTCGCTTATGGGTAGAAGGGTGAAAAATGTTCTTGCCTCAACCCAAGCTTTGATGTTAACTCAAACATCATTTTGTTCTGAAAGTGACTACCATGGTCAATGAAAATCTCTCTGGGATGTCGAACCTTGCTATAATCTGGTTAAACAAAAAGACAGTTGTGGTCTCTCCATCATCTTTGAATGTTGGCATAGATTCGACCCATTTGGTGAAGTAGTCTACTGCTACGATGATCTAATGGTGCCCCCTTTCTGAAGGGGGGTTGCATGTACCATAATAAATCCCCCACTTAGTGAAGGGACCAATGGTAATGACGGGAAACATGGGAGTGAGGTGTTCCCTCATCTTCCAAGAGAATATCAGATACTGGTGGCACTTCTTAACCGATTCAACACAATCTTTGATTAATGTCGACTAAAAGTAACCGACTCGTAGAATCTTTTGGGTTGTTGCCAACCCAGACAAATGACCACCACATGCTCCGGTGTCGAAATCGTTAAGCACAATTTCTGACATCGAGGAAGGATGCAATCTAAACCTCAACAATATAAAGTGTCCTCAAGTATGAGATAATTCTTGTCCTGATGGCGTATACAACAATGCTCATCACGAGAAGCAGAGGCGGGGAACTTCAAATTCTAGAGATATACAAGTACATCTCCATACCAGGCATCCAAAGACATGATAAAAAAACATTTCTCCTTTAATAAGCGACTCTTCGGGCATAACATCACTTGACTCAACCGGAAGTTCCAAAATGAGTTCCGCAAAGACCAGTGACTTTTTGGATTTCACCAAAACAAAATCTAAGTCAAATTCCTTAAGAAAAAATATCCATCTCCTGATATTTCTGCCAATTACTCGTCGTGTCAACACGTACTGAAAAGGATTCACAACGGCAATGATGGTGGTCTTGTGAAACATGATATAATGATGGAACCATTGGACAGAATGAACTACTTCCAACGCAAGTTTTTCAATGTGGGAATAATTGAGTTCCGGTCCAACCAGGCCTCAGCTCAGTTAATAAATCACATATTCTGAGAGAAAATGATCCTCCTCAACTAATACCATACCGATGGTCGACTTTGTCACAGCCAAGTATAATAAGAAATCCTTATTATAATTGGGTGGCTGAAACAGAGGGGCAGTCATCAGGGCACATTTCAACACTTCGAAGATCGTTGAGCGGCTTCGTCCCAATGAAAAGGAACATCCTTCTTCAGTAAATGCATAAATCCCTTTGTGATCTTAGCATAGTTTTTGATGAAATGTCGTAAAAAGTTCTATTTTCCCTGTAAACTCTGAAGCTGAAGGGTTGTGCGCGGTGGAGGAAACTGAACTACTGCCTCAACTTTAGGAGGATTGACCATGATCCTTATTGTTGAAACTATGAAACCTAGCAGATGACTCGACGTCACACAAAAACTGCATTTGTTTGTATTCAAGCGAATCTGGTAGTAGCGACATCGCTCAAAGATAAGTCGAAGGTGTGTGGGATGATCATCTCTCTTACGAGATCGTGATGCTAAATCATCAAGTTAAGCCTCGACTATATGTTTTAGATCATGGAAAGAAAAAGACATGGCTCGCTAAAAGGTAGCTCCAACATTTTTCAGACCAAAAGGCATCTTCCAATAAGCAAATGTACCCCATGGGAAAATGAAAGCGGTTTTGTGTTGGTCTTTAGGTTTTATCTGTATCTGATTGTATCCCGAAAAACCATCCATGAAAGAAAAGGCCTCACAGCCTGTGAATTCATCGACTATCTAGTCAATAAATGGTGTGGGGAAATTATCCTTTGGACAAGATTTGTTCAAATCATGGAAGTCCATACATACAAGAATCCTACCCTATTTTTTGTCGACTAGAATCGGATTTGACACCCATTGAGTCAAATGGACGGGGTAGATAAAAATTGCTTTGAGCAGTTTCTCTACTTCATCCTTAATAGTTGTTTCTTTCTTAGGATTGACTGGACAAAGATTTTACCGAACCGACTTAGCATCAGGATAAGTCGTGATTTCGTGTTCAAAAATTCTTGGATCTATGCCTAGAATTTCCTCATAAGACCAGGCAAAAATGTCACGGAATTCTTTAAATAAATCCATGTATATTCGAATCTCCTCAGGGGAGAAATTAGCTCTGACGAGAATATTCTCTATGATGCCAGGGGTTCTTGATATATCAATAGGTATCATTTCAGTGATGGTTTCCATATTACGCTTGGCTTAAACAACATGTGTAGCCAATGGATTGATAGGACAACACCTATCTCCAATCATAGTCAAAGTGAATTCTCTTGCTTCAATTCTTCTTAGCTCTAGGAGGAAATAAGATATGTGATGGAGATCATCCCAGGGTCTGTCCAGACTATTCATTGCTTCAATAATCGTTTCATTTGAAGACAAGACTAAGTCTAAAGAATCAGTATCAGCAAGGGAACCTTGAGCCCAAATAGGCTCTGGTAATGGATCTAACTCCTTTGTGGGAATAGAATCGGGGTCAACAGAAGCTTGCTGGACTATTGAGTACGCAAATTCTGTCACGAACAAGGGCATGGCCATACCAAGGTGCCCTGTCCCTTCCATCGTGGTCGATGGGGAATGAAGAGTCCATGGATCGTTGAAGTAGGTCGTACAAAATGACGAGACTTGAAAAATATCAACCTTACGCTGGTCTGAAATGAACTTAGCATCGTCAGAAGGAGGCAGGTAATCAAAAGTACCCATCAAAGGTGGGCACAAACCAACCCCTATGTTGATGATGCCAATTTGAGGATTATCAATCATCAAGACCATGGATGCCCCCAATGAAGGGTCAGGACGGGAGAAATACAATTGATAAACGGTCACGATCCGGTCATTGTGTGGAAACAACAAGACCCAGAAAACTATAGCGACCATTGTTTTCATAGAATAGGTCCAACTCCTTCCTAACAAGAGATTGTAGTTGAGAGATGCATCGGCCACTTCAACCACGACGCACACGATCTTCCCCCCTAACTGCATGATGTGGTCAGAATGAATGACCATCAAACGAAGTAAGAAGAGTAGGTGATGGAGACAAAATGGGTTGGCCAATGGCCTTCCAACACACCAAAGACACCACACATGTCGAGACGCTCTCATAAACCACCGTGTGAAAAATATTCTGAGTAAACATTTTCATGGGATAATCCACTACTATCTGAAATGCTACGTGGTAAGGGAGATGTGATTTTAAGTCGGTCGTATCAAGCATGATCATACCCGAATTACACGTCTTATAAGATCCTAAGGTGGCTAACAGATCCTTTCTCTGGGAAGGGCATATTTGGAGGACCTCCAAAGAAGACATTGCATAAGGGGTTTGAAACAAATCCTCCACCACAGAGTAGTTATGGGAGGCCCTTGCGTTTGGATTGTGAGAATCTTTCTTGAACACACCTTTTGGGATGCATGTCATTGTTTTTCCCAACGTCTTCTAGATATGGAGAGGAAGATGTGGGTTTTCGACTTCTTTACTCTTCTCAGAGGTGTTTGGAATTCCATAATCATGCACTCTAGTCGATATATAGGCATCACCTTTCATCATATACAAGTTCAAGGACGAAGAATTACTCGAAAACAGAGAGGGTCCTTGACTGCCCCCATTTGTGCTTGGAGAGGCTTGAGTTAAATTTTTTCCATGTTGAAATGGGTTTGTTAACATAGCATGTTGTTGTTGCACCAATAAATTTTGGGCCTCTACAAGCCAAGGGCACTGGTGTGTCAGGTGGTCTTTCATGCACAGGTTACACAGATACTTCGACTTCTTCTTTTTAGTGTTGGCCCCGCCAACATTATTAGTAGGTTTCTTATACCCGTTTCCCTTCTTTCATTGTTTATTCTTTCCTTCGGGCTACTAGGTGGCCTTTGGGTTGGTCAATTGTACACTATTTACATTCGACATTTGGGTAGGGGGAGCAACCAGACTAGTGGTCTCGCTGGCTTCTTTCTGTTGTATCGACAATTTCTGCAATTGTTTTGACAGCTGATCAATGGGCTTTGTTTGTGCTGAACCTACAATACCATCGGCATGTGGCCCAACTCTCTATCTGGTCTTGTCAAGTATTGACCATGGTGCATCTAGAAATTTTTTGTAAAGTAAACCAGACTGAGAGTAAATCAACTCTATTTGTTGGGCTCTCATTATTGCATCTTCTTCAGAAAACACTCCCAATGTTGCGACGTCTTTGGATAACTGGGGTACCAAAGACTTAAGGAACCACTCAATAAGGAATGTTGCTAGTACTAGCACTTTTATCAAACTCTTATGATGTCTCCATTCTCAGATGTGATCAGAGATATGGTCCGCCTTTGTCTGCTCAAAGTTGGCCAAGAATTCAGTGTCGACATCATATCGCATAGGTAATTGGAAATGGTTTAATAAATCCATTTCCAATTCGCGGAAGGAAGAGTATCTCGAGTGGTCGAGCTCATTGTACCATTTCACAGCATTCTCGATGAGAGTGCATTGAAACAAATGCAACTAGATGGAGTTGTATTTCAACGAATTGGATGAGCACCAAAGATGGAAGGAAGTCACATGATCGCTTGGATCTTTGTTAGTCTTGGCCTCAAACTTTGGGATGTACGAAGGCAACTTGGTCAGCATAGGAGGCCAATGCAGATTATGACAGATGGGGTCATTCAATAACCTTGTCAAGTCTGGAAAGTGTAGAGTTGCTAGAAACGATAGTTTGGGCTATTGATTGTGACCAGAGAAAAAGGGGCCTGGAGTTTGGTTGGCACCAGGTTGCCAGGAAAAGTTAGGTTGCTGGATAAGGTTCTGGTAATAACCATGGCCTTGACTAGCGAATGGATTTTGTGCTTGTTGATATGTCATCGTCTGACTCCTATAATAGGAAATGAAGAATTGAGCTTGCGTTGCATTCCAAGGATTTTGGGAAGGTTTTCCCCCTGTCAATCCACTGGGCATAGGTGTTGAGCCTTACCCGAGGTTCCATTGGCTATGGAAGGGGTTTCCCCCGATCGACATCCATGGCAAGGGAACTGATCCTTGCCATGGATTCCATGGTCCTTGTGAGGAAGGAATTCCTAAGTTTTTCCCCTGTGCAAGAATAGTACCCTATGCAAGAATAGTTCCTATGATGTACATGGCATAGGTTAGGCATAGTTTCTGGGCATAGTTTTCTCCTTGTCTTATCTCATAGGAACTTTTTCTAGTGTGTGCTAGTTTTTTAAACGATTATAGAAAACCCTAGTGTGTCTTTGATCTTCTCACACAGTGGAGGATCAGGATCTCCGTTGGTCACAAAGGCTTTTGGGCCTACTTCCGGTTGATCTTGAACCCCCCCCCCCGCCACCACTAAGGAGAAAACTAGACCAGCAAGCATATGTACATGGGATGTTCAACGAAAGTGCATATATGCATGCGTGTAGGCCCACTACAGGCTGCATGCACCTCTACAACTTCTCAAAAAAATGAAAAATAAGCAGTAAAGCATAGGCAGGGAGTACTGGTATTGAAAACCATAATCCCTTAAAGACACAGGAACTTGCTTTTATAAAGAAGATGCAAGGAAACTTTGACAAAACAAAGCTAATCTGAGGTCATGCCTAAACTACAAACTGCAACAACAGAGACCAGGAATGGATCAAAAAACCCCTGAGAAGTATGACTTCTGAAAGGGGAGAGGATGACTGCCTCTTCTTTAAAAAAAATTTTCTTAACCCAAGCACGCTATTGACCCTTCAATAGCCAGCATATGTACACGAGTTTTCCAAAGGTAGGGCACGTATATACACGCTCTGGCCTTGTACAGGCTGCATATAACTCTGTGACTTCCCGAAAAAGAAAAATCAGTCTAGCAATCAAAGAAGGGATTACTAGTATGGAAGACCAGAATCCCTACAAACTCAGACTCTTGCAGAAACTCAGAAAAAGGTCATCAAACCAATTTAAAACACCCAAAATGTATCCCCAAAAACCCTAGATATCTTCCCCAGTATGGTCTCCAATTATATTTTGGGTGGGAAAACCCCCTACGGACTAGCACTGAGGGTTTTGTAATGCATGCATAAATGACCATCTAAAGTCTCCTACTTTTTACCATCATCCCAACATAGACCCCACATTCATACATAAACACAAGGGTAAAAGGATCCAGTAACTCTACCTTGAACTTCAGTGTTTGGTGTCGATCCTTTTGCATTTGGTAGCTCCTTGACTGCAATTTTTCTCCCAAAGCCAACCTGCATTCATAAACAGACAAAAAAAGAACTCTAAACATGCATCTTATATATGAATTAGTGGGTTAGAGGTTCTAATAAAATATAATAAAAATTGAATATTTAACACCTCATATGACGGGACGGGAAAAGTAATTCTTTTATTAATCTCACAAAAGTAACTTACAATGGTGAGATCGAGCACTGCTCCTCGAATCTAGTCCTAGGCTCCTCTTCAACTGTGCACCAACTTCTTCCACATATGCTTCTCCTCACAAAATGGTTGCAAAAGATTGGGGCAAGGGGAATACAAAAAAGGGCAGAGTTTCTTTGCTCTTATCTTCCTCTTCTTGAATGGGAACCCTGCCTCTTCTTTTATAGGCTAAAAGAGGGTAGTTATCCGATTGAGTGATTGGCTATGAGTGGTCAAACAATTTTGGAAATTACCTAGAAATATGTATTTCGTCTACAACTTTCTATTTTTTGTGCTTTTGTCAATATACGCGGGCTGTAATGGGTTAGCTAGCGTATATGCATGAGCAACAGTGGTGCAGGGAATGTATGACGTCAAAAGGATGGCTTTTTAGAAGAGTTGTTCAATGGTGGCTTGGAAAAAATGGCAAGTGAGATGGCCTGATTCTAGGTATGCATGTCTGGTGCAAATTAGGGTTATAACAACCAAATAGGCACCAATGGGGCCAGAACCGAAAAGAGGAGTATGCAAGGTCAAGAGGGGGCAAGTACCCTAGCCAAGAATAAACCTAGAACACATAACAAACCACCAAGGGGCACTACACAGGCTCCACTGTGTGCAAAACAACCACCAACACATTCAATGAAAGAAGTGCACGTAGAAGAAACATGAGCAGGGACACAAGAGATCCCTGAGGAGGAAGAACCTAGGAGATTCTTGAGGTAGAAGAAACGTGACCAACCACTCCCGGAGATACTCAGAGGCCCACTAGTAATGAGCCATCAGACACCCAATAGAAGTGGCCAGGGGGGAAAACCGGTGGTGTCAGAAAGAAGGCGAAGGCCCACAAACCACAGATCCATATATCACTAACCCTGAATGATGTGGAGTTAGTGGAGACAACATTCGAGGAAAGACTATCCAAGGTGTGGGAAAATGCGGAGAATTAAAGGGTTTCAATTGTGGATCAAGTGCAAGAAGTAAAAACTGCGCTGGAGCAGCTAAGGATCAGGGAAGAAAAAGAACCAAAAGAAACACCCATGCAGGCTAAGGAAGGACTACCCATGCTTGAAACAGTGGAATTTGCAGTGCAGGTGAGCGCCAACTTCATGATCATGCCTACGATGATGTTTCTTGATGAAGAGACAACACATAAACCCCTAAAGGACATTGAAGCATTGGATGGGGCATTGGTCAAGATTCCAACAAAGGCACTGTATAAACTTCACGTAAGCATTGCACAAGATATTCAGTGTAGAGCAAGAGCGGATGCGAAGAATCTACAGGTAGCCCAAGAAGAAAACATCATGATGAAGGAAGCCCTCAACCTCAAAGTGCAATGGAAAGAGAGAGCACAACAAAAAGTGGAGGAGATGGAGACTCATATCCACATAATTTTTCAAGCCATTCCTAAGAACACAAATGAGGAGGCAGTATCTTCGGAAGAGATGTTGTGAAGGATAGAGAAGACTATACAACAATATAAAGAGAAAACTAAAGAGTTGGAGGAGCGTGTCACACCCACTACTCCCCTAGAAGTTAGAGTGCAATGAGAACAGGAGGAAACAACAACTGCTGAGGACATCGACCGAAGCATACATATAGCCATTGATTTGTTAGAAAAGAGTGTTCAGTTGTGGACTCACCTCCTAGAGGATGCAAGCCTCCAAGAACTACAAGAAAAGGAAGAAAACCTCCACACAGCAATGGTGGAGGTGAAGCAGCGACAAAAAATAGTGTCACTACCGGAGAGGATTAGGACTTCCACCAAAATGAAGTCTCTGCAGTTGGAAGAGAAATCATTGTAAGCGTAAAAGACAACAAGACACATGTTGTTGGAGCCCTTGCAAGAAAAGGCAAAGAAGCTAGTCATGGAGAGTGACACAGCTAAGAGGAGCGTTGAACAGATCGGGTCTGAGGGAGGAGAGATTTACAATCTCCTATCACGAAGCAAGTGGTCACCGTTATGGCTGAAAAGAGAAGTCAGACTCATCAGCAGTGCCAACGGATAACAAAAATGTGTGACGCACCACAACAGGCAGTAATAGACGCAGGAAGAAGGCAGTGATAGCTACACAAGTCAGGCAATGACTCAAGACGAGTCACAATGTCAGTGTTGGGGGCCTGTTGGTCACAAGCCCATTTTGGGGAAAAGAAATGACATGGAGGAAATACAGTTGGCAGGGAATCATGCGAGGCCCATATGAAAGAAGATGGGAAAGAAAGATAGCTAGTAGGAAAAGAAATGGACGAAAGGAAAACATGCATGTAGAGGAGGAAAGCATGCAAGTCCAACATGCAAGAAGACCTAACTAGGTTAGGGTTTTGGTAAGAGAATGTAATGGTTGATGAATGAATAACACATATAAATAGGTACCTAGGAGGTCTAGGGGGGGTTTTGATTATTAAGTGTTACTCGTGTGAGAAGGAGTAACTGGTCTGTAACATGACTACAATCCGATCCAATTTTGTAAGTTGTTGAGCTGTAGAGGTTCAAAAGAGTAGATATTGAGGGTTAGATCACAGGCTGAGGAGCCTGGTGTTATCTAGTCCACCTCATAATAGATCTTGACCTGATTGAGGATGATTTGTAAAGTGTTTGGTGCATTATTTTCGGAACTTCCATAATAAAAGAGATTGAGAGCCAGATCTTTGTTGATGTAGCCCAGGAGGGGGTGAACCAAGGTAACACCTGTGTTATGTGATTAAATGTTTGTGTCCCTTTTACTGTCAATAAGTAGATGTTAGAATGATCTATGAATGGATTAATGGATCTAATTACGCTACATGCACGAATGAGAATGACAGTATATTTCTCTAATAATTAGATAGAATTCATAGTGCGCAATTCACAGATCCCCATTCCATCCTAGACTGCAAGCATCTAAGCATTGTAGTCACCCATTAAGACTATCTCGGGTGAGACTGTACAGTTCACTTTGTGTGTTGCGCTACCTTCTGGTTTACTAGGAGGGCTGATAGTTTTAGAGGATTTGTTGGATCCCCAGTAGACCTGGACTTGGTTCAATCATGTTAAAGGTATAACTAAGAAAGAAACCAACACAATTCTTTAAGATTAAGTTTCAAAAAACAAGCTAAGAGGTATTGGCCTCTCCTAAATGTTTTTATCAAGGGAGATGAAGACTCCTCTAGGAAATCTCTTTTTCTTATTTCCAAGATCACACTATGGTGTGAGGAAAGAGGATACTCCAAGATCCCCTAAATAAGTTTCTTGTTCTGAATTAATGTGAATAGTTTGTAAAAGAAAATCAACTACTGGAATTCACATGCTCAACTTTAATCCATCCATGTGGAAAATAAGGAAGTAAACGATGAAAAGGTTCTTTTTAGCCTCCCTAAATGTCTATGTTTGGTCTAAGCTATTTATGCAAGAGTGAACCTCAAGCCTGTTATTGATGACTTTTACAACAATCCATAAATCAAATCTAATCTACTTGGCATAATTGGGCTTCCCAAGCCTTACAATTTCGAAAAAGAGAGAAGTGCATGGATACATAAAGAACATTCACACACAGAGTGCAGAGAAGACGTATAGAGAGTTATGACAAAGCACAAGACTATGTGGACCTCACGTCTATTTGACTCGAACCCGTACACATGCAGGAAAATGGAGGGATGAAAATTTTGACTTTCTTCTCTCAAATAGAAGCTGAATTTTGTTGTATGACGGTGTGGCTAGGCTGGTCCTTGGTCCTGCAAACAACAGAAAGTGAGAGGAACAACTCTAGAATCCTACTTGAGGAGAAATTTTGTCCATCCCCAGTAAGGTCGTTAAACTGTTCGGGTTCTTTTTTCACAAGAGTGAGAAAAAGAGAGTCCCTTAACTACCCTGGTAATCTAACAAGGCATAACATAAAGATGGTTAGCAAGTAAATGGACCTGCAAGTTAGAAAAAACAATACAAAGCAAGAAAATATCAACTAAGAGTAAGAAACAAACTAAACTAACATAAAAAAGTGATGCATGAAATGGAACACATGAAATGGTTACCCAATAGAACTGAATCTTTGAATTGAGTGCACCAAGAGGAGAAATATGGGACAATGAATACCCTATTCCTCCTAAGGGAGGGTCCTTTGATCCCTCAAAAACTAGAGCTATCAGTCTCCAATGGTGAGTCTACAATGGTTAAAAATACACAAGGTTTAGCTTCAAAAGAGGTGTAAAGCTATCTCAATGCTACATTTGCTCAAAACTTATGGCTCAAGGGAAATATGGCTTTCTCCAAGAGAATTTTGAACATCCTAACAATGCTATGGATTTTTCTTGTTTTTTGAATATAATGATCGTCTATTTATAGGAGGATTGCAAGATATTTCTCAACTAGTTACAAGTGTGAATGGGAGGCCTTTGGAGGTACCTCTCATTCCTTTCAATGATCCCAAGGAGAAATTTGGGGGAAATTTTGGGTATGGGGGAGATCCACTCTATCCTATAAGTGGTTGAGGCCCGACCAAAATCATTAATGCGATGTTTCCGCATCTGCATGAGTTTTCTGACTATAATTTGTGCACTCCACACACTGTGCATGTTGCACATTGTGTTAGCCCGCGTGGATGTGCACGCATTGCGTTTGTTCAATACACACGAAACTTCAGAACCATTTTATATAGTTGTGTGGGTATCTTTCCAAATTGAATGTGATCCTTCCATAATTATTGGTAGTATGTTGTGTTGGATTTTCCATCCATTGTCTACATTTCTCTGAGTATTTTTTGGTGATAACAATAGTGCCCAATATTGTAGAGAGGAGATGAACTCCAAAAAGGTGATAAATTTCAAGTGTTAGATCCATATTTTGATCCTATTGTTGGCATTGGATGAATTCACTCACTTTCTATAATCCATAGAGTGGTCATTAGTTCTAAAAATGGTAATGGAAATACTATTAAGGCTGTGAGTAAGATCCCTTATCCATATGAAGATAAACTAGATATATGTAAAAATTTGAAAGTGAATGAAGGAAGTTTCACACAATGGTCTTTGAAATATTTGGAAATGATGTATATGTTCTTCATGTTCTTGTGTAGTTGGAGACTACAATCCTTGATGTTTTTGAGCTTAAACTTATGTACTAGTGGATTAGTTGAAAACTTAGTGTACTTGAATTTACACACACACACATATATACTTTACATATTTATAACTTAATCTCTTTTCACATTTATGATAATTATAATTATTCTTTAAGTATATAAATTTATCTATTTGTTTGATTGATACTGGATCTACATCAATCTTGTATAATGTCATTATACAAATTTGTATTGTAAAATAAATATGAAATTATTAAACTATAAATAATTTAAATATAATGAATATAAAACTAGTAAACTAGTTATGTGTGTGTGTGTGTGTATCACAATAATAATATATATACCACTATTAATTTAATTTTGTTATAAAGGACTGAAATTATATTACTCTGGTACTTTATAGCCAAACTAAATATACTAGTAAAAGAAATCAATAATTAATGATTAATTAAACTAGTAACTATACTATAAATTAACGACATGATTAATAAATTAGTAAACATATTACAAGTTAATGGATCAAATCAAGAAATTAATGACTAAGATAATTACTACTAAAATTTAGTTGCTTTATAAAGGATTGCAAATATAACACTATTAGCCATATCCTCAGCCAAAACAATAGTTTATATGTATGTTTTAATTGTTTTTTATGGTCATAAATGATCCAATTTATACTTGTGGTATGTTCAAACTCATCTTCCTCATATCTTTGTGCTTCTAAGGCTTTAGTAGCAACTCTGGTTTTGACAATCTTGGCTAATATCTATGCACCTACAATGTGAGTTCTCATAGGAAACTTTATCATAACTTTATCATTTCAAATCTACACAATTTCCATCCAAATCCATTTACTTTTTCACCCTTTGCGTATGCACACTTTCTTCTTCTTCATCATCATCGAGGTTGGCCAAAGATCCTTCATGTGCATCTCTCATCCTTTGCATCATTCCACACTTTTGATACATCTCAAGGTTGTATTTCTCACGAGATAATCTTAAGTGGTGTATATATTTTCTAATTCAATCTTCCACTAGATTTTAGAAACTTTTGCATGCTTTTGCTATCATATTTGTCACTCAGTTTCAAGGGTTGTCACAACCTCCATAGTCAAACTTTAAGTAGTTCATATATTTAACTTTTCCATCAATTCCACCTATTATTCTACCCCTTTCCACACATAGCTTATGATTCCATCTAAGTGGTTCATGATAACATACCCTATTCTACTAGAAACACCTTTATCCAAACAAAAACTTCATGACTTAACCTTATGTGACATATTTTCTTAAATAATTCTAAATATTTTTTTAAAGATTGATGACATTTAGCTACAAATTCTAAAGAATAGCATTTCATAATGTTGTTGAACCAGAAAACAACCACTCGTGTCAATTTATGGTCATAGGACTAAATATTTAATAACTTCTCATCATTCCACACAATTCTTGGAAATGGATACCAACACCGATGTTTCTCTACAATTATTTCCATCCATTGATATACATTCATAGGGAATTCAACCTATAAAATCTCATATATGCACTCAAAGAAGTACTTATCAATGAATCTTGCAACCTGTTCATCCAAATATAAACTTTCTTGGCACACAAATCCATGAATATGCACATCCATCTAATTTGGGTGCTCAAGCCTCATGAGATTCTATTAAATCTCTTCCACTCTAGACTTGTTAAAGTTATGATTAAAAAAACCATGTTGTTAACTCTTTTATAGACCCACACTTCAAACAAGGTGTCCAATAAAGGTCTATAGTATTTTAATATATCCTCATATTCAATCTTCCAAAAAAAATATCTAATATAAAGCATAATCACATTCATCTTAAAAAAATACCATATACATAAACAACACAATACTCTAAACATCATAAAAATATTTCATAACAAGTAAAGATGAGAATAACAGCCATGCTATCTCATATACAAATGAAAGATTTCTTTCTTTCATTTAGGGCCTTATGCCTTACACAACTAGAAAGTAATACATAATTAAACAAAACATAAATTTTGTTATATAGAACAAGAGCATAACTAAGAAGAATGTAACATGAAAAACAACAAATGAATATAACCCTTTATAATACTACTTCAACACATGTATATAGGTCATTGAGGTGGTTATAAAATATTCGGAACGAATATAAAATCTCAAAGCTGTAACCCACCTACAAAAAAGGAGTTGTATTTCTTCATGGAAAATTGAGGTTGTTATAGAATATTTCAAACGAATATAAAATCTCAAAGTTGTAACCCATCTGTAAAAAAGGAGCTCTAATCCTTCATGGAAAATGCAAGGTTTATGAGTGACTTAGTTATAAGGGTGATCTTTAGCCTTGTCTTTGTTTGTGTACTTAGGATTCTATGGATTAAGGTATTTGATGTAGTTATAAGGGTTATCCTTAGCTTTGTTTTTGTTTGTGTATTTAGGATTTTATGAATTTAGGTTTTTTTTTTTTCTTATGGATAGCAAGTTTGTTGATTTTTATATTGTACTTCAAAATTTTACATATTAGAGAACTATGTAATAGGGCACATGAAAACCCTTTATCATATGCAAAATAAGGTTTTTTTTTTTATGGATAGCAAGTTTGTTGATTTTTACATTTTACTTCAAAAATTAAAGAACCATGTAATAGGCTACATGAAAACTCTCTATCATATGCTAAATAAGTTCACACAAATTAAGTTGAAGGATTGGAAATTGAGGAAGCTCCTTTTTAGAACATTTGTACATGTTAGAGTTTTGTACATTGTTAATAAGTTAGTAGAAAATGTGTAACAAAATTATAATGAGAAAATGATATTCTAGTAATGTAAGATCAATCCAATGATTACTTACATTGTAGAACATGATATATTCAATAGAAATTTTCCATGCAAAACATAAATTGTTAATTCAATACAAGTTTTAATCAAGTAGAACTTGGAATAGAAAGATGAAAGAATATGAATAAAGAAGAAGAAACAAGTGTATACTTATTTTGCAAACAAAGAAAAATTCAGGATAAGATACATGTGATGTGCATTGTTCTATGTATTAATTACAAGAGAAAAACACTAACCAATAAGAAAAAAATGCACAGAAAACTTTAAACAAACAGTTTGCATATGACAAGTATAAAAGAAATAACAAACCATTACATTTTCTTGAAAAGATATCACTCTAAAACCCACACTTTAAATCCCACGACTAAATAGTCACAATAAATTATAGAATACAGCCTCTCTGATCTCAAAAGTGTTCAGCAGCAATGAAAAGTATAAAAAGTGTTCAGCACTTTAAATCCCACAACGCACTTTAAATCCCACAACGAAATAGTCACAATAAATTATAGAATAGAGCCTCTGTGATCTCAAAATTGTTCAGCAGCAATGAAAAGTATAAAAAATGTTCAGCAGTAAGTGTTCAGCAGCAATATAATTGGTCTAAGTAGTGGCAAATTGTCAATGTTATTACTCATCGCTAAATACATGTGAGCCCCTGCCTCACAATACGAGGTTGCATCTCCATCTTTTAAGTTAAAAATATTTAGCCCAAAATACTGTTATTTTGGGAGTGATTAGAAAGCCAATGGAATAAATTACAAAGCATTCTTCCGCAGAATTTTGCACAGATAAGTTGGCGTTGCCACAAAAAAATACGAATACGCTTGTTTAGCTTTACGAATTATTCCATTACACCTCAGCCACTATGGTTTACCATGAATCTGTGTGTAAATATAATCTGTATGAGCAACCAGCGTCCGTTTCATTAAACAGTTTTCTTCATCGATATTTTGACATGACTCTTCATCAACCTCTTCCTCCTTCAATTTCTGTTTCTGGGCATTAATCTGCAATTGCAAACATACACAGAAATCAAAATCTCCAGCACTAAATATCAAGAGTGTATGTATGATATGCAGAAGAAAATATACACAAATTACTCAACTTATCTTCCACTGCTTTAGGCTTCACGCTGGTCACTGGATTGCTTCTGCCTGCTTTACAAATGAAAAACAGATGTCAGTTAATTCAATTTCTGACAATCACAAATCCTTTGATGTATTCAATAACATTCGTTAACTTGGACCTGGACCTGATTTTAGAGGACGACCCGCCATTGCAGCACTGGTTAGAAGAAGAATAATACATATAATCGTTAGGATAGCGTTATGTACAGAGCATGAACTTAATTTCGCCATCAATAAATCGAAAGCTATGACTTAACTTGGACACAAATATGATAGTAATGAGCAGAGCGCATGAAACCCAAAGATTTATAAGCTTATGGGCATATGTGGAGATCATGCCAGCCAGTCCTGCAATACTTACAGGGAGGAATATAATTACGCCTCGGCTGCAACAGATGATGATCGAATAGAATGATATACAGATAACATTGAAGTTGTTGGTATGATATGATGTTGAAAACCTTGACTGGAAGATGGCTGTACTTTGACGTTCTAGAAAATATGAAGAGAGATTATTCTGTGCAAATGCAGAGATACTGGTCGCTAGGGCATCTAATTTTGTGGGTCAACGTTTTGTTTGGTTGTCTTATTATTTTCACCTAAAACCTGGAACGTTCTTCAAGCAAGCTACGTGTACACAACCTAATATATGATATGACAATGACAGGGAGATCACACAGAAATGCACTGTATTCCACTTAGATTTACATAATTTTTTTATATCTTGTATTTGTCCTTATCTTGGAATATCATGAATAATCTACACAGCAACTAGAATACTCTATTCGTATATGTTAATTTTATGTAATTTACGTATTTAATATATAGTAAAACAATGGCATGTAGCAAAGATGTGGGCTGCCAATTCATATATTATTATATAAAAGATCATGTCCAAAACAAAGATAGATGTGGGCTGCCATTAGAGGGACTACTTCATGCTCATCTCAGTATGTTGGTAGACTCCACTATCATAAATGTCAACGTTTGAAAGGGTTCAACTATAACACAAGATGATGTGGGGTAGTCTTTGCGGTTAGGGTAGGGATAGCACAAACCTTAGGGTTTACTCTTTCTCCAACTCAAGGTGATCATTGAGGGACCAAGAATGCTTTACATGGAAGCCTTTCCATTTACACATCATAGTGACTAAAAGCATAATAAGTAAAACACTCGATATTTGTTTCACTCATTTTAAGGTACACGACTTTAACAACCCTTTCCAAATAATTACAAAATAAGAAAATGCACACACACCACTTGAGTAAATAAATAAATAAGATCCAACAAAGAATATGATTAGAGATTAAATACTATAATTATAATTATTGGGATTTAGGTTTCTTAATAAAGATGGTAAGTAATTTAAAAGTTTGATTTTTTTTTTTTTTGCAATTTCAATTTTTTCGAGACATAAGGGTCTTAGGCAATTAATCTTAAAACATTCTAGCAATTTTTTATTTGTAATTTGTAACATTTAACCATTCAAATTAATTTGCCAAATTAATTGTGTAAGTTGTTTATGCTTAAAATTATATCTAATTAGCCCTCAAATGTAGGAAAGTCACTAATAGAGTATATTGTTAAGACATGGATTAGAAACTTATCTTACCTTATTCTAATTACAACTAATTAAAAAATTATAATGTTCAAACTCCTAAATTAAAAAATAAAATAACAACAAATAAATTATTTTATAAAAATCCAAACCAACTAAACAAAACAAATTATTTTATTAGACAACCATTTTATTTTTTAAATCATAATAATTTATTATACTCTTAAATTAAAAAATAACATATCAACCAACAAACCAAATAAACTATTTTATGAAAATCCAAACAAACCAAACTAAACAAATTATTGTATTCCACTACATTTTTTACGTCATAACCATTTATTACAACCTAAGATAAAAAGAAACAAATTATTCTAATTCTAATTATTATTATTATAAATTATTGTGTGTCATTACTTTATTTTATGTTTTAATAAATTATTCATTCACATTATTATTATTATTATTTAAGTGATGATAACTTATTATTTTGCAAATTATTCTAATTGTTGAACAATATGGTAATTATTCTATCTCACTACTTTACTAATTGTTCTATTAAGAAAATGACAAGTTATTCTAATTGTTATTATAATAATTATTCTATCTCCCTACCTTAACTTTCTATGATATAATCTTAAAGGAAAACAAAGTTTTTATTATTTGTGTAATTAAATTAATTCATAATCTTGACTGAAAAGTATTTTTTTAGCCATTATTATTTTATAACTTGATTTATAATTTATAGTTATGCTAGGTAATATGATACAATCTATGATATAATCTTAAAGGAAAACAAAGTTTCTATTATTTGTGTAATTAAATTAATTCATAATCTTGAATGAAAAGTACTTTTTAACCATTAGTATTTTAATTTATAATTTATAGTTATGTTAGGTAATATGATACAATCTTAAAAGAAAACAAAGTTTGTATTATTTGTGTAATTAAATTAATTCTTAATCTTAAATGAAAAATATTTTTTAACCATTATTATTTTATAACTTGATTTATAATTTATAGTTATGCTAAGTAAAATTAAAAATGGAAATAAATTATTTTATCTACCTTTTATTCAATGTACTCAATCATTTTTATTCTAGGAAACTTTATGCCTCCTTGCATGGAATTAGTATCAAAGAGACTTCCAACTCCTTAGTAAAAGATAGAATAAATACATCATGATGTTATGTAAAAAAATCTACTTCATAACTTATGGTACATGAGGATTCAACGTATGTGAGAAATGGGGAGAATAACTCCTCAAAAGGAAGAAAAATGGAAAGACTAAACATGATGGATAAAATGAGAGAAAAGTTTGGATTTTGTAATAAAATGTAAGAGGAGGTTGTTGGGGATATGTTTAGTGTTATGTACCAAATTAAATATAATGTATATATTTTTGTATTAATATAGAATGTATAATGATTTCTAATTGATTTTGATTTTTGTTCGAAGGTGGTTTAAGAGTTTTTGTATAGTTTTGAAATCTTTACATAAGATTATTTTTGTATTAGAATATTTTTACATTTAGGATTTAGTTAATATAAATTTAGTTTAATACATTTTTAAGTAAAAGTGTGTTTTGTTAATGTGTTTTTTTTAGTATGTATTAGTATGCATTTGTAATTATGTAATTTGATGGTCACAATATGTTCTAGACATAAAGTGATCTAATTGATCTTATTTTCCTCAATATTAATAACTATTCATCTGTGGCTAACACCTAGTTTGTCCATGATCATGATGTCTATTTAAAGATCAACGAGGGTCATTTGTTAAAGATCAATTGTGACGAACTCTTATGTAAAATATTTTTCTTTTGCATTAATATATTGCCTCAAGTGACTGAGTTGGCTAGGGTCGTGGACTATTTATCTCTTAGAGGGTTTTAATCATGTAAAAACATTGGTGTACTAATATTTGATCTAATTGTGTGATGATTTGTTGAAGGTGTTCATCCTGCATGGAAATACCTTATTTTTCAAACATTGTATCATAGCCCATTTGAAGGCCCATGCTTGTTGTTGATTGAGACCCTGAACATGTGTTGTCACATGCAACAACATGTTTTAGGGTTCTATTATTTATGTGCATTTTTTAGTTGAGTGGACTATCCCATTATGTTGAGAGTGTTTCTTTCAATTGTAAATGTTTTTTTTTCATTCAATTTTTTTTTTTCAAGATATTGCGAGTTTTTTCCAAATCCAGAGGTATAAGTTTGATTATGCCCTTTTATTTTTTTTACGTAGTTAATATTTCAATTTTTATATGAATGGGCCATACAACCTGAGTGGGCCTAATGGTTAAGAACATGTGTTTCCTCCTAAGAAGTCACAAGTTCAAATCTAGAGGGGGGTAGGGTATGTATACCTCTCTAGAATTTACCAGTCAAATCGTTGGATGGAGGGGGAAGTCTTTTGTAAAAAAAAGAAGGGGTTTTTAGAGTAAGCATGCACTTCAATGCAAAGAGTAAAGAAAAAAAAAATATCTCATTTATAAAATTTGTTATATATTTAATATTAACTCATTTGGTTGAAAGTTACTTTATTCAATCAAATTCTTGAGTTGAAGTCCTTTTTTTAAGTTACTTAAAAAAAAAAAACATGCAATGTTTAGTTATCTCATAACTTTATTGTAAAGTGCACTTCACTTAAATTATAAAAGTGAATCACTATAAAGTGGCTTTAATATGTTTTTTTTAAGTTACTTTTTGCTTGCAGCTTTAATTTATAAAGTAACTTCATTGTAAAAGTGATTTTCACTTATTCTATAAAAGTGAAAATCCCTTATGGAGGATGCACTATGAAGTAAAGGACTATACTAGATTATCTTGGGAAAATAAGAATCCCCCACTGATAGCAAGAAGAAATTTAAATGAGATCTGATCAAAAAAACAAAACACATGGATTAATCAAAATATCCATCTCTTCGGTTTTACAGTTTTACCTTCAAGGAATTGATGACTAAGATGAAGGTTGGGATAATATGAAAAAGGCATTTGGTTAACACAATGTGATTCAATCCCACCAACTTGAAAATCATTTATTGTATTCAAATCCCAATTATTTCCCTTGCATTGAAGATTATTTATCTAATTTCAAAACATTTATACTTTTACTTCAAGACTCTAAAATAAATATGAAGGATGACCAATCTATATATGTTGGGGGATTGCATGAAGCTGATGGACGAAAAAGTGGCAATGGGGTGTGAAGGAACGCATGAATGAACGAACACATGGGCATTCATAGAAACACGTGCATTCTTAATCCTACAACCCTGGTACTCACCGAGCCACCACACACACTTGTCAACTCAGATTATTTATGAATGCATGTGCATTCTCTAGAAACATGTTTTTAGGAATGCACACACTTTCTTAAATGTTTTTGAAATGAAAATAGTGTGTGTGCACTCTAGGAATGCATACGAGTTCCTAAATT
>ML820431.1:28607-41411 GCA_009831015.1 Picea engelmannii | reverse complement strand
CCGATGATCGATTGTGAGAAACTCTCTTGTAAAATCTCTCTGTAATCTTTTTCTTTGCATTAATAAACTGCTCCAAGTGACCGCGTTGGCTGGGGCCGTGGATGTTTCCCCGTAGGGGTTTTACCACGTGAAAACATTGGTGTTTTGATCTTTGATCTGGTTATGTGAGTGGTTACTGAAGGTGTTCGTCCTCTGTTGGAATACCTGTGTTGTCGAACAGAAAGAATTTTTGGACTAACAAGTGGATGCAGGATCTATCAGCATAATATTGGTTCATGCCTTAGCATTGCACAAGTGGCGCTACCTAATATTTCACAGAGAACAGAAACTGCATTTCATTATTCATTTTGGCAAATGAATACAATTGTTATGGGATTTTTATTTGTTTTGGGGAAAATTGAAATTATATTGAGTTATTCCCAATATCCAAGTTCAAGCATAAAAGAAACCACGGATTTATTCTATCAATTTTCATGCAGAAACACAGTCGAGCGCTACCTACAGGCGCTGTGTAATATTCTGGTAGAGGCTAAATTGTGCAGAGTTATTCTGCCAGTTTTGAGTCACTAATTTAAAACTTGGGTTATGATCATTTGAGGATGTATTTTTGAAAACTGGAAGAGGTTTTTGTTCATAACATTCCAAATAATAAAAACCTCTCTCATTTTTTCAAAATGTGTTTTGGTTTGAGATATATTAGATATATAAGTAGGCATTGGGTACTCTGCACAGTGGTGTTGCATACTAATTTCCTATAACGGTCACGTTTTTCATATTCGCCTTGTTGGGAGGTTGCCACATGTCAAGGAGGGTTATAATGACTTCTCAAGGATCAGTTAGATGTCAAGGGACACCTGTACCTAAGATTTATCTCCAGAAAAGGCCTCATGCATGAGGTGTAAACAATTTATTAATGACTTCCAACAAATTCCTGAAAATCAACAGTTTGTTGGATTTTTGTCTCTTTGACTTTTCCACCTATCTCCAAAGCTTAGAATACAATGGAGGAGATGGAATTCGACCTCCTTAGGTTATTTGGATGCTATTTTTTATTTAAAGAGGGATATATCTCTTGGAGAAATGGGATTGATGAGCCAAGAGAGGCTAGAAAGAGATGTAGCAGGCAATTTTCCTGTGTGTGTTCATTTGTAAGCCTGTGGGCATTTTTAGGATTGTAAGAATTACTGTTATTGGAGACTCATGAGAGATGTGATTTCAGATTATAACTCTTCTATCTATATTTATTCTTATTTGAATATATTTCATATTTGAGGATCAAAGGTTGTCAATGATTTATGGATCCCTAAGCAGCAAAGGATCTGTTGTATTTTGCTCATCAGTCATTGTTTATATTCAAGTATTTGTTGATTCATTAAATTGAGAGGATATTTATTTACTGAACATTCTATCTTATGATTTCCTTCTTCATTTCTTCCACCTATCATCATATAATCTTGTTTTTTGTTAAGAATCTTTTGTGCCTTAGATGAGTGGGATGTTTGTGACTCCATTTCCCAATTGTGTAGCCTACTGATCTGCAGTTTGTTGCCCTCTCTCTTTCTTTATCCATCTTGTTGATCCACCTATTCAAAACCAAATTTATCTTTTACATTCTGATGGGTGTTGAGCTTACACTTTAGCAGTCAAAGTGTGACTTTCAATGATAACATTTTTGGTGCCATTGTCGGGGATGGATTTGAGAAGATTGAAAAGATCCCTAGGAAGAATGACATTGCACAGCTCTAGCTTTAGATGGTGACTGAAGTTGGACATGTTCAAGACTGCACATTCACCATGGTGACTCCATTTTTCAGAATATGTTGGTGACTCCACTGGGGATGAGAAAAATCAAATGGCTATGAAGGCTATCCTAGCCAGGAGGTTTTCCCCACTAAATTTCTTAACCATAGATGGTTATCGACATCTGGTGCCTCAAATTGATGAATGGAAAGATCTGCTGCCCAGATTTTATGAAGGTGATGATGACAACCCTTTTGAGCATGTTCATGAATTTCATGCTTTAATGTAGCAACTTGACATCCATCATGAAGATATATTGATGAAAATGTTCATGTATTCATTGGAAGGCGATGTGAGGCAATGGTATAGAACACTCTCTGCTTCTAGTATTTCCTCTTTGAAGGACTTTCATGATGTTTTGTATTCTCATTGCAAGATAATTTATCCATATAAAAGACTTTTTGAGAATTGTTGTGAGGGGTATGCATCATATATTCAAGATTCAACAAGTGATTCCTCTAGTAGTGATGATGAAGGGGATGATTATAGAGATAATGACTTAGATGATGAGTTTCATAATGTTTTTCCTAAATTTGAAGAAAAAATGCATCATTCATGTCAAAATCTAGGTCCCCAAGAGAAAGATCAATATGGACAATCCATCATTTCCTTGTCTCCTTCTTTTCTCGATTCTTTAAGTCAAGAGGTCATCTTAGATTCAGATTTATTTTATCATGAGAATAGTGTTGCAGCTTGTCATGACCAAATTCATAGCTTATCAATACCTCCTATTGTTAATGAACCAATGTGCCATGATTTTCCAAGTTTTGATGACTATGAGGATGTTTTCCTTGAGCAACCAGCTGTCCCAGCTATTGTACTAATCCCCTCAACCATTAATAGTCAAATGGTCATTGATTCACCTTTGTATGATGATTATGAAGATGATTTCCATGAACAATCTATTGAAGACCTTATATCAGAAAAGTACCCTTCCCATCAAAGCAAAAATAGTTTGTTTCAACCCTCATGTCATATATTTGTTGCTAAAAAGGAAGAAAAAGATAATCTAATTTTAGAGGGTGAAAAACTGAGAAATTGGGACCATAAGCCAAGCTGTGATGAATATCCCTCACAATAAGAATATAATATAGAAGAATTTAGTTTCCCAAACACTTCTAATTGTGATGAAATTCCCTATCAACCCCCTATTCCTCTTGAAGACACAATATCAATTTCATCAAGAAGCCAAGATCAAATGCCATGTGATCAGATGAGAAAGGTTGAAATTAAAGAAAGACAAGCATCACTAAGCCTTTTTCCTAATACACCTCATGACTAGGAGTGGACCAAGGCCATATGAACTGAGGATGAATCAAAGAATTAGCAATCTATACAACAACCAAGAACAGTGGACGAAGGACCTAATGCAATACTTTTCCTTTTTACACAAAGAAATGTTGCAAGGGCAAGTATTGATGATGTTTTTCAGGATCCATTTGCAGCCTGTCTGGAAGCAGAAAATGGGCTTAGGATCATTTATTTATTCAATGGAAAGTGTATTTCCAAATGTTTCTTTGATGGGCCTTCAAGTAATAATTATCTCTGGTGCTTAAGGAAGAACATTTCAAAACTTCAAATAGTTGAAAAAATGATGAAATGGCTTCATTGGTTGTTTCATGTAACTTGAATGCTTCTGTTTCCCAATAATTAGAGTAGGTGTGTGCAATAATCTTGCTAGACAAGAATCATTTTCATCATTTTGTCAGTTCTAGTTTTCATTTTCATTTAGTTTCAACATAAGGTCACAGATAAAGCATATTGTAGAGGTTAAAGGTTGAGAGCATGACTGCACAAGCCTAAAGGATAAGGCATTGAGACTACAAGAGTTCTTAGAGCCTCACAGAGAGGACTCTACCCCCCATGGAGCCTATGTTAGCAAAATATTGGTTTATTCCTCATCATTTCATAAGTGGCGCTACCTACAGACACTACCTAATATTTCACAGAGAACAAAATCTGCATTTCATTATTCATTTTGGCAAATGAATACAATTGTTATGGGATTTTTATTTGTTTTGGGGAAAATTGAAATTATATTGAGTTATTACCAACATCCAAGTTCAAGCATAAAAGCACCCAGATATTTATTCTACCGAATTGCATGCAGAAAGACAGTCGGGCGCTACCTACAAGCGCTGCGTAATATTCTGGCAGAGGCTAAATTGTGGAGAGTTATTCTGCCAGTTTTGAGTCACTAATTTAAAACTTGGGTTATGATCATTTGAGGATGTATTTTTGAAAAATGGAAGAGGTTTTTGTTCATAACATTCTAAATAATAAAAACCTCTCTCATTTTTTCAAAATGTGTTTTGGTTTGAGATATATTGGATATAGAAGTAGGCATTGCGTACTTTGCATAGTGGCGTTGCGTACTAATTTCCCGTAGCGGTCACATTTTTCATATTCACCTTGTTGGGAGGTTTCCACATGTCAAGGAGGGTTCGAATGAATTCTCAAGGATAAATTAGATGTCAAGGGACATATTCACCTAATATTTAGCTCCAACAAAGGCCTCATGCATGAGGTGGAAACAATTTATTAATGACTTCCAACAAATTTCTGAAAATCAACAGTTTGTTGGATTTTTGTCTCTTTGACTATTGCCACCTATCTCCAAGGCTTAGAATCTAATGGAGGAGATGGGATTCTACATCCTTAGTTTATTTGGATTCTATTTTCTATTTAAAGAGGGGGATATCTCTTGGATAAAGGGGATTGATGAGCCAAGAGAGGCTAGAAAGAGATGTAGCAGGCAATTTTCCTGTGTGTGTTCATTTGTAAGCCCGTGGGCATTTTTAGGATTGTAAGAATTAATGATATTGGAGTCTCATGAGAGATGTGATTTAAGATTGTAACTCTTCTATCTATATTTCTTCGTATTTGAATATATTGCAGATTTGAGGATCAAAGGTTGTCAATGATTTATGGATCCCTAAGTAGTAGAGGATATGTTGTATTTTGCCCATCAATTATTGTTTATATTCAAGTATTTTTTGATTCATTAAATTGAGAGGCTATTTATTTAGTGAACATTCTATCTTATGATCTCCTTCATTTCTTCCACCTATCAACATATAATCTTGTTTTCTGTTAAGCATCTTTTGTGCCTTAGATGAGTGGGATGTCTGTGACTCCATTGCCCATTGGTGTAGCCTATTGATATGAATTTTTCTGCCCTCTCTCTTTCTTTATCCATATTGGTGATCCACCTATTCAAAACCAAAGTTATCTTTTACATTCTGATGGGTGTTGAGCTTACACTTTAGTAGTCAAAGTGTGACTTTTAGTGCTAACAGGATCCCAGAAAGAATTTTTGGTAGGTCTATCAATGTGATCCTAGTGCACGATACATGAAAGGTTGGGGATAATTTAAAAGAAAGAGAGGATTGAATCTTTGTTACAGTTGTATAAGACATGTCTCGCTAAGGAATTCCCTGGTAGAAGTCCTATTTTCCTTTGTTGTAAGGCTACTGGACATGAAGTTTTGGATTTCCCTAGAATGATTCCTAAAGTTGAAAAGATGAACATAAGACAAGAAAACCATGAGGAAGCTCAAGAGACTAACAATATGATAAAGAACCATAAAGAATCAGAGGCTATATTATTGCAGATGAAAGAAACATTGAATGATCAAAGAGACATCAGTTTATTAGAGATTTTAAAAGAGAAAGAGTGCATTGAAACAAGAATAGGAGACCTGGACATAGAATATGTATTAGATGCAGAAACACAGGTGAAAATTATGACATAAAGTACTTGGGAAATCTTAGGAAATCCTTCTATGATTCCTTCATTGGGAGGAATAGGATTGTTTAAAGGAAATTTGATAACCCTATGTGGAAGATTTTCCCATGTACCTATGGTTGTTCATGGAACATCGACGGAAGAAGAATTCGAGGTCATTAAGTTTGTTGAGAACAACGCTCCCTTTTCACTTTTGTTAGGAAAGACTTGGATCGAGAGAGATCAAATCCAAAGGAGAGAAGAAAAGGAAGCTATAGAACAAAAAAATAAATAATTAAGGGATTTCATGGCTAAGAGAATAGTGAGCTTAATAGAAGAACAAGATGACAAGTCATATAAACTGAGGGCCAGAGACTTAATTGTCGAAGTTGAAAGAACAAAAGAAATCTTAAATAACCTATCCATGCAGGAGAGTAGAACACCTACTCCAGAAAAAGTAAGAGAAGAAGTATTATCCTCAAACCTTGTGAAACATCCTCAACAGTGCGAAGTTACTATGCTAAGAAACGATAAGAACAATAATGGAAAGATAAATCCAAAGACGTAGATCACAGGAAAGAAATCTAGAAAGCTCAGTAAGAAGAAATCAAAGCTAGAAAAATTGCAGGAGGTTCCAGAGAGGACTTTGTAGAAGGAAGACTTGTAGAAATTGAACCTCGCTAGAATAGCAGAACAACACCAAATAGAAATTCACCACGATGAAGAAATATGACCGCTGGAGGCATCCCGAGCGTTAGAAAAATAATCCTGAATGGCTAGAAACACAGTTATTGCTGGAACGTTCACCATTGGACCATTAAGACCATGCCATAACAGATGGAATTGTATTGATTGAAGCATTCCTACCCGTTGGAGGAGTCCGTTACGAAGTTGTCTATTTATCCCGTCGAGCGTTGCACCGGGGACACTTTCGCGAATTGTGATTATCTAAGCCCACAAAGAACTAATCTCTTTCGCGCAATGCTTATTGTAACCTCGCCATCTGTTATTCTACCTTGATTGTTTGTTCAGCGACTTGAGATATCTGATCTCGAGCATGTATGTCAGGCGACCTTAGCGCAGTAGAGAAATCCGTCGAAGAAATCCTCATAGACCTCATGGATGAGAAGGTATTGTTCGCAGGAGTACAGGCCTTGTCGATGAGAGGAGTGCAAGCATCCCCATTGACTGGACATCAATCTGGGCCATCCCGGACTGCGACAGATAAACAGAGAAAGCATCGCGATGACTTGGAAAACACAAATCTCATCCCATCAATCATGCCAAACTATATCCCGCCTTTGGCTGGCATGATTAGTCATGATAGCGTCCTGAGGGACTTTGAATATACACTGATTACTGCACACCTCTCGAAGGGGATACGCGTAGTTGGACAATAGTTAGGATAGATTATGACGCTAAAGATTAGTGACTTCAACTTAGGAGACCTCAAGAACTATGACATGCTCGCACCTCACAAGTACTTGAAGAAGACAATGGGGAAGAAGTCGAAGATAATCCCCTAACCATTAACTATGGACATCGCAAGATCAACCATCCTCAATGTGATGAAGATGCCACACTTCGATAGACATCATGAGGTTAACACGTGTGTTAAAATCCTCTTGTCATGCTACCATGGTGTTTATCTGTGCTTGGATAGGCGCATCATAGTAGATCTGGAGTTGATCCACCAGATCATTGGATTAAGCATGCAAGGACTTGACCCTTAGGATTTTTACCTAGGGAAGGATCCATATCGTGCCCTAGCACAACGCATAAAAGAAACTTACAGTGATGTAGAGAAAGGGAAAAGGGGCTACAAGGTAGCCTCCATCTAGAATGGTGTAGTGCGCTTAGCTTGCCAATTGATCGTTGGTAAGCTCGTCAGGAAGAACCGACCAATGCAGGTCACGGGGTTCATCGTCGACCTCACGGGAAAATGCATCGAAGGTGCTAGCACCAAAAGTCACTCCTAGATTACAGCAGGAGTAAGCCTGATACCCATTAGTTTATATGTCACAACTTGTTTATAAAGGGTGATCAAATGGGAGTAAACTCACAACAATATTGTTTTAACTTAGAAAACTAGGTTGGAAATACAACGCTAGGTGAGGTCTTGATCTAACTTAGGCCAGTAAGTTTGTATAGTGGTGAGTAGGTGGAGGTAACAAGAGAGACATGAAAATTTTCACTGGACATCTGGTCTTCCAGCAGCCTTTGGAGGAAAAGTCTCAGATATGATATCCTCTCAAAACCGAAAAAAAAAACTTCAAGAAACTTAAAATGTTGCAATAACCAATATAATCAAACCTACATTAAACAATCATTACAATGCCCGAATGGATCATCCATGCCTGATATTTAAGAGTCATAAGAAAGAGTAAGGAAGAGGTTGGCTTCCATTAAACAAGAAGTATTTTTTATCACTCCAAGAATCTCCTTAGGGTTGTAGGCTAAGAATGCTTGGTAACTTAAGAAATTTGATAATCAAAGTGTTTGGAACAATGGGATAACTGGGAAGGCTTTATAAAAGGACAACTTATTATGCATCTAAATAAACCAATGTTTTTAGAGACCAAATATCAGTTACAGTAATGAAATAAGGTGTGAAGAGTACTATTCAAGATAACCAGGCACACAGACATGTAGGGTCATACAAGATAACAGAGAATCATTTAATTCACATTCATGAGCTACATAAGAAGATGACAGTTCTCAATAGCTAAGCTGAACTGAATCAAATTACAGAGTGGTGAACATATGAACAATACTGACATTGGTAACAAAAGAGGACTGTGATTCATATAACATTAAAGAGTCAAAGTACATAGCCAAAAAGTGTCCAGGATTAAACCCTGAATTAATATTATGTTTGTAGTTTTATAGCTTTACATCACAGTGTCTAGATCCTGAATTAATGGATCTAATTTTCTAAATACAGAAAGTAAAACAATATTTATAATAAAATAGTAAAATACCCTCAAGATGAGGTCAATCCATATCTGATGATATTTAAGAGTAGTAGAGTGTTGATGAAGTGCATTCTAGCCTCCCAAGGCTGTTTGATTTGGTCCTCCAAGGATAAAATTCAAATTTGGTGAAGTGTGCAAAAACCCTGATTTTCTGCCTTTGAAAAAGGTACCAAAAATGATTGAAACACCTCTTCTTTCCCTTATCCATCAAAAATAGCCATTGGATCGGACTTGATAATTCAAAAAATGTCCATTAGAAGAGGTTTCAAACTATTCAAACTCAAAATATCCCGATCTAGCAAAAATTCAGTCATTCTGGTAGTGACAGGCTTTCACCAGCTAATTTACCCAAAAATCCACTCTTTAGCCGGTGAAAAGCAGAGCTTTCACCAGCTAACTAGCAAAGTTCAAGACGAGTTAGCTGGTGAAAGCACATATTTTTTTAAAATAAAATTTCTAAGTCGTGGAGAGTCCGTTTTACATGCTTGAATAGTCGATCAACATCTAGAAATCCTAATATTTCGAATGGTGCTTTCAAATCTGCATTTGGAGCTCGAGAAGGTAGTCAAACATTCCCTAGAATATTAGGCATCATTCTTCAAAAAATTTCCAGTGCGTTTTTTATCGCTAACATTGGCTCCAACTGGGATGGAGACCTCCCTGTGAGCTTTCCAAGAACCTAGCAGACCTTGTGCCTTTAGTATTCGGCATGGAGTTATTCAGCCTTTACAATTTATCATCTGGCTATTTTCCAAAGTTTGTTGTTATCTTTCACAATCTTCTTTATCTGTAACATGTTTGCTTCAAACTCCCCTGGAAATGTTGTTTGCACATCGACCTGGCATCTGTTGTGGAAATCTCTTCATTAAGAAGAAAAGTGTTGAACATAGGCAGGATGGTGTAACCATGGTTTTGAAAATTCCAGAATAACTTCAACCTTGAAATGAGAGCATTGTAGGCATCTTGGGGTCTTTGACTTTTCATTTTCCAACAGCTTCAAATACAAAGCATTTGTCTTGAGATACCTTCAGCAAAAAAATTAAAAATACAATAACAACAGATCATCTATTATAAATCTTTTGAAACATCCTCTAGACATAATGCACCAAGAAAAGAAAGAAACCCCTGGTGTGTTGAATCAAACACTTCACCCTGCTTGATTTCTTTAAAGAGCATCATTGCACCTTGTGAACCAATATCCATACATCACCAATGAATTTTTTTGGGTATTCTTGCCAATTGATCCAAATCGGTACATGGTGCTTTCTTCTATTCCATCTGAACAAGGTGAAGTCCAACATGAATCAAATACAACAAAATTTACCCACACAAACTTAGTAGATACAACATCCTTATTGTTGTTACTAAGCAGGTTCCATACAACACGCTAAGGGCCCTCTGAAAGCTCCTGCTTGTGATATACTGCATATTTTTCGTTTCCATCCCTCCACCACTCAGTGGAACGTTGTCTAGTTACAAAAAGCCTTTCATCGTTCACCTCCACCCATATGATTGAAGCACTAACCCCAGGTAACTCAATGGTAACCACATAATCAGAGCCAGATTTAGCAACATCCATACGAGGTGACCATTCATTAAAATTATTCATATGTTCTCCGGTCAAATGCCCCGCTACTGGACTCACTGGAGTAGTATTGTTTCCTTTATTACTGCCAAGAGTAGGTTTTGCAAACAAAGGTGATCGTGTTGCTGTTGATTGCATATTTTGTTGCGAATGTTGTGGGATAGCAAGAGACTCAGCTGAACCCTGCTGGAATTCAACTGCCTTACTGAACATGGGATCTTGACTTGCATTGGAAGCAAAGTTTTTGTTACCACAAGCAACAGAAACATTACTATTGCATTTTGAAGTTGCATCCAACTGAGATGCTTTTACCTCACCATGGTCTGGATATTGCTTTATTGTGACTTGTCGCATAAAATAACCTTGGGATGAAGTGCTTTGACGTGAAAAATAAAAAATAAAAAAAATATTATCAAATCGTCTGATCATGGATTTTGTTGCGCCATTACAACTCATGGGCAATAGCAGAGGACCTCTCCCTTCCTTGTGGGTCACTAGGTGACATGCAATCTGTTGAATTCTCCTTCTCGCTGATGCACTTTTCATTTTGTGGAGATAATTGCTGCTAACAATATATGAATAGAAGAGTTGTTATTTGTTGTCTCCACCATATCCATCAAAACACGATCTTCAATACTCACCTGCACAAGATCATCTTTGCCTCTAGGAACTTGTAACTGCTGCCTCAATGATATTGAATATACATTTACGGAGTTTAGGCCAATCAAGGTCATGGCCATTTTTTGCATCTTCTGATCTGGAAGTCTTTGTTGTTTAACATCTCTACTGCTGAAAATACGTCATAGAAGGAGCCTGAGATGAAGGTGAAGTTTGTTGTTTCCCTGGACGTGGATCTTCATTGGACAGTTGTGTTTCTCCATTGGACAACTTCATTGGAAATTTTCTGCTTGCAAATCGGGTGTTTTTGGCAACTGCCTATTTGCATTCATATATCGAATCCCCCATGCATCGGATGCTTTAACTCTTCCTTTATTTTTTTCCGCTTAACCAACACCATTCTATGATAGTCCCGTATGAAAGTGGTTTTTATGATTTCAGTTTCTATATCACTCTGTGACCGGGGAGAAAAGACATTCTCTCTATGAAAATCCTCTGCCAATAGCTTTCAGATGAGTCACTCCTCCAACTTCTGTCTCGCGGGCAAATAATTTCTCTTCTCAATTTGTTTAAATGGATTTAAATGATAATATTCCAGAAGAGTTTGTTGACATTGTTGATCTAAAATTGAAGAAGACTTGAAATCTTGAAATTATTGCAATGTAAATGTTATGTGTTTAAAGAAAATGGATCAATTTTGCAACACATAAATTAAGGGATTAATCATGCAAAATACACATAGACAACAACATAATCAATGAACATAAGCACATAAACACAACAATTGATAAAGGAGTTCACCCCTCTCTTGGGCTACATCTCCTGGTCCAGCTTCCAATGGATCATTATTATTAATTGCTCAAAGTGCTCAAAAAATACCTTACAATGCTCAAACTGACCAACCGACTGCTCCAATGGCTTCAGAGCGTCCAAAAACCTCTAGCTGGGATTTTTCGGCACCTCAATCGGTCGAAAAACGAATAAGTTAGGCCTCCTGGAAGTCCCCCCTTCAAGCTTGTTGTCTCTGCATCTACAAAACACACCCTTGTCAAATGAACCTGGCACACACGCAATAAATAGCATAAAAACCTAGCTCCCGGCATAACCGTGCCAATGGTGCAAACTGTAGGACAGTTATGGGCACGCCAACCCCTAATCGCCTAGCACCTGGGCACATGGGGAGTTACAATATGACCTCGGACTTTAACCGTTGCCAACCATTTGAAACCAAACTTAAGCCCCTCCCGCGCTACGTGTGGTCACATGGCTGTTTGCAATACACTCCATATGCAATGTGGTGGTTACATATATAAACACACGTGACCAGGGGCTCCATCCCATCGTAACAACTCCCGTGCAATATTACCATAGGTCATATGTTATGTAACAAAACCACGGGTCGGGGCTAAGCCCCGACCCGACCCCCCGCCATTTACAATAATATGTGAACTTAAATATAATAGAACATACATATGTAATAAGAAACAATCAGCGGTATAATGGTCGGGCGGATGTTGTGAATAATTTACATGGTGGGGAGGTCCGGGGGTCGAACCCCACGGACTCCAATACATTTTGACAATAAACCAATATCCAATAAAGGGGTGCCACGTGGCAGCCCATGATTGGGCCACGTGGCACCTTACCATTAACCAATGAGATGCCACATGTCACAGCCTGAGTAGACCATGCCTACCAATCATCATATGCCATGTCACTTCTGCCATGTCAGCGTATGGTCGTACGACCCTGCCACGTCATCCTGTACGGACTGTACAGTCAGCATCCTTTTTTTCCCTGTTTGACTTTATGAATAGATTGCAATATCTCTCGCTCCCAACGTCCGTTTGAGACGAAACGAGTTGCGTTGGGTTCGTAACGACGAGGCCTATGCTCTCATCCATGTTGAAGTGATTCTGAGCACTTTGAATTTTTGAGCAAAATTTGATCCCCTAATCACACCTCCCCATTAGGAAGCTTTTGGACCTCCAAAAGACTATTTTCAGTCTATTTGAAGATGAGGGTATAGTTCCCTCACCCTTCCAACCTCAATCCACTTGGATTTGCTTGGATTCGTCCCTTTAAGACCAACTCGAAGAT
>ML820431.1:4959-23557 GCA_009831015.1 Picea engelmannii | reverse complement strand
TGGTGCAAGAATCTTCTTGTGACCCATTAGACTACCGTCAGTACAAGATCTTGTTCTGTACAAGCGTAGAACATTGGAAACGATTTGGTACACCAAACAGGATGCCATTAATCCATACACCCACCATCCCTTCTACATATTCAATGGCATCCCGCAGATAGAGCTGAAGAAACAGATGTACGAATACATTCTCAACAACAACACAACCCTATGCTTAGGGCTTGAGTTCGTTGCCGACTACACTAAAATCTTGAACAGACAGAGATGAAACATCTGCTGGATGAATTGGTTTTCGTTGTAAAACAATGTTTGTGCCTTTTGAAGAAGAAGAAAAGGCACAAATAGAAACAAACATAGAAATCCCGATGACGAGGAATTAGAGCATTGGAAATCTCGTGGGATGGTTGACAACTGCATCAATTAACTTCTTAGAAACAAGGGGTTTCCCATCTATTATTTGGTTGAACTCGCTCTCTTTGTATTATCTGAATGAGAGTAACGGTATCCATTTCCCGTCTCCAGGAGCTGCATGATGCGGTTACAGCTAGAAACCATAAAGATGATGCCATGATCTCTAGCTCTAGCAGTAGTACCAGCAGCCATGAAGATGACAATGGAGAGGATGGTCCAGATCCAGTCATTAAAAGTGAAAAGGGAGTCTCTTTGCCTAATGCGGGTGCAGTTGCTATGGCATTCATTGATAATTAATGCTTGACTTGTAGTTTGCTCTGCTTATTTAATAAACTGAAAGTAATCTGCCTACTCAAAGAAAGAACTTATTCTTCTTATCTACTCCTACTTTAACCACTATACTGCTTCAAGATCAGGTAAAATCATGCTTCCAATGAAGCCATACAAGTATCTGAATAACTGGTAAAACTTCTGATCTAGAAATGATGAATGCAGGAAACCAAAGAATATTGATATACAATTCGAAAGTGCAGCATAACCAACCTTTGTTTGACAAGAGCAATTTGACATTTATGTTGCTTGAATACTCCAGATAATCAGCAAAAGGATCAATGATACTGTAAGAAAACACTTCTTCATGTTGCTTCAGCTGAACATCATAAGATCTCTGCATACCCTCCTTCTGAGAATAGCTGCCACCTTCAACTGCATGCAAATATGAACAGGGTTGCAAACTAACTTCATTGTTGATGATGCATTGTTTGTTGTTGTCTGCAGATCTATGTTCAAGTATGATGCATGCAAACCTGCTGAATTCTATAGATGACTTTTCAATGTCAGCTGCAAGAGTTTCAATATCTACTGTGGGAGTTTTCAGATGACTAATGTTTTCACAGTATTGTTCTTCATCAAGGACAGGTGAGTCCAACACTCCCTTGTTTTGCATAGGAAACTGAACAATCTCCTGATCTTCCTCTTTTCTTTCAGGTGAAAATACACCATGAGAAACCTCTTTAAAAATTTGAGAACAATGCTCTTCTATAACTGATCCTTCATGCAAATCAAAGGCAACAGGTGTGACAGAGACACCTATGCAATTCTCATAATAATCATTTGTATCCTGAAGATTTTCCTTAACAACATAATTTTCATTTTGACAAATAGAAGAAAGGACTACTTCCTGTTGAACTTGCTTCTCGAATTCATCACAACAATCTTCAAAGAGACTTTCAGCTGGAAATTCATCTTTACAAAACAAATGGAAAGCATAATGAAAACTTGCCAATGAGTGAATGCTTGAAGCTGGAAGAGACCTGCACCAATCAAGGTCTATCCCCTCTAATGAATACTTGAAAAATTTAATCTTAACACCTTCATGTATGATCTGGAGCCGATGAATAAACTCATGAAAATCCAACAAATGTTCAGCGGGTACTTCCCATTTTTCTCCTCAAAATCTGGGAAGGTTGTGTTCCCATCCATCTCTATTAGGTATTGGATGAGGGTAACCATAAATACTTGAGAAATTACAGAACGCATACCTCTTTGCTAAGATCTGGTTCATTTATATACCAGTGGAGTCGCCAACAAATCCGTCCTTCATGGAGTCACCACTGAATTCTTCCTTCATGGAGTCCCCAGATAGATGATTACAACCAATGTAATGTCTAATCCTTATCTATCATCAAGGAGTAGATCTAAATGTCATCTCCCGGGGAAGCTGAGCTTCAATCTCCTCTCCCCGGAAATGGCGTCAATTTGTTATCACTCCAAGAAACTCCTTAGGGTTGTAGGCTAAGAATTCTTGGTAACTTAAGAAATTTGATAATCAATGTGTTTGGAACAATGGGATAACTAGGAAGGATTTATAAAAGGACAACTTATTATGCATCTAAATAAACTAGTTCTTTTAGAGACCAAATATCAGTTACAGTAATGAAATAAGGTGTGAATAATACTATTCAAGATAACCAGGTACACAGACATGTAGGGTCATACAAGTTAGCAGAGAATCATTTAATTAACATTCATGAGCTACACAAGAAGATGACAATTCTCAATAGCTAAGATGAGCTGAATCAAATTACAGAGTGGTGAACATATGAACAATACTGACATTGGGAACAAAATAGGATTGTGATTCATATAACATTAAAGAGTCAAAGTACATAGCCAAAAAGTATCCAGGATTGAAACCTAAATTAATCTTATGTTTTTATCTTTATAGCTTTACATCACAGTGTCTAGATCCTAAATTAATGGATCTAATTTTCTAAATACATAAAGTAAAACAATATTTACAATAAAATAGAAAAAGACCCTCAAGATGAGGTCAATCCATATCTGATGATCTTTAAGAGTAGTAGAGTGCTGATGAAGTGCAGTCTAGCCTCCCAAGGCTGTTTGATTTGGTCCTCCAAGGATAAAATTCGAATTGGGTGAAGTGTGCAAAAACCCTAATTTTATGCCTTTGAAAAAGATACCAAAAATGATTGAAACACCTCTTCTTTCCCTTATCCATAAAAAATATCCATTGGATCGGACTTGATAATTCAAAAAATGTCCATTAGAAGAGGTTTCAAACTATTCAAACTCAAAAAATCCTGATCTGGGCAAAAATTCGGTCATTCTGGCAGTGACAGGCTTTCACCAACTAATTTACCCAAAAATCCGCTCATTAGCCAATGAAAAGCAGAGCTTTCACCAACTAACTAGAAAAGTTCAAGATGAGTTAGCTGGTGAAAGTGTAGAAGTTTTTAAAATCAAATTTCTCAGTCCTGGAGAGTATGTTTTACATGCTTGAATAGTCGATCGACATCTAGAAATCCTAAGCTTTCCAATGGTGCTTTCAAATCTGCATTTGGAGCTCAACAAGGTAGTCAAAAGTTCCCTACAATATTAGGCATCATTCTTCAAAAAATTGCATGTGCGTTGTTTATCGCTAACAATATCAAATATCATTCTATAACCAGAGAACCAGATGCCTCTCTAAAACTTTACAATTGGGAGCTTAGCTCTACCATCGATCATTTTCCAAATATCAAAATTGAGTATTTATACTAAAACAAAATCCTCAGGAGCATAATCGAGAAGTTGCATTAAAGGCATTATGTCTGCATGCTTCCTGACAGGCTACACATGCAGTTTCTTGTCAGAACATACCTTGTCAGACGCAATCGTGTTTCCGGAAGACTCTATAGCTGAGTTGACCTGCTTACAGACATTTATGGGTTTTCCATTTATGGTGGAAACGATGTTCAACCGTCCCCCACCAACCTCAATAATTGCTTCATTGGAATTCGAAAGACCCAATTCAAATCTACCTCTGTAGGACGTGGCAGCCTTAGCATTCTCCATTTGGATCTTAGATGGATGCTTACGAGGAATCCTGACGATAGAAGTGGCTACTGAAAAAGTGATGGGCTCACTCGGTATGGAGGAGAGGATGGGTGATGTTCAGGTGGACAACTGTGAATGGACGAGGAGACTGAGGATGGCATGGGGGTCACACAAGCGGAAGCTGAGGTGTAATGGGATGGAGGCGATGTGGAGTGAGGTGGCACAGGTGGCGGTAGATGATAAAGGGAAAGGTACCAGCTAGACAGTGAGTGGAAGACATATGGAGGAAGTGAAAGTGATGAGGGGCGGCCACTTGTCGGCCCAGGATAGGGTAGTATGTGCACATGCACATATCGGGGCTACGAAAAGTAGTCTGAAACTTCCCCTCTTTTGGCCCTGATGTGGGTCTTTGGCTGACACACAGCGCCTCCAAAAACCGCGGTTGTTTTCCCCAGCCTGCTCTACCTTTTTTTATCTTGTGCGCATGTTGAATCCCTGATACAACCATCAACCGTTGATCTAGGGCGCTTAGATATTGACCGCCTAGATCTGCACACTCCTTATCATGTCACGCCAAAATGTCTCATCACTCCTCCGACTTAGGATATAAACCAAATTGTGGGTTTTAGCCCACTTCTTGTCATTCTTTTGACATGGTGTCCATTATAAAGGAAGAACGCCCCCTTTACAAACATATGTGATAACATTAGGCTCCATGGGGGATGRCTTGCTCCATGTGAGATGCCAAGAACTCTTATGCAGTTTCAACGATTTTGTTTTTGGGCTATGGAGTCATTTATGAACTGAAAAAAAAAACAAAAGAAAAACAATATTTACAAATACATGAGAGCCGCCTGTGGCTCAAACAAAGAATTTCTTCAGAAAATGTCCATTTACAGGGCCACCAAAAATTCCATTGCCCTCCAAATTCTACAACCTGTAGGTATTATTTGGAATTCTCTCAGAAACTTTGAAGGGCCCAATCCACAAGGCTTCGAATTTGTTGTGATTTCCTCTATCTTGCCTGGGTGCATCCCATTTAAGCACTAGATCTCCTAGCTGAAAATATTATTTTCTCACCTTTCTTTCGAAAGATTTCTTGATCCTTTGTTTATGGTTATGAGCTATGTACGTCACTTGCTCTCTGGTCTGTTGCACTTCCACCAATTGATGAATCCTTCTGATCATATCATTAGGCTCCCCTTGGTAGTCCTAAAATAATTTTGCTATAGGTAGAGCCAACTGAGAAGGGAAAAAAACTTTCATTCCATAAACAAGTTGGATAGGGGAGATATCTATGGATATTTTTGTTGTCAACCCACAGAGCAAATTTTATCTTTGAATCCCATGCCTTCTTATTATCCTCTAACAGTCTTTTAATAATATTGATCAAGCTTTTGTTAGAGAACTCTGCTAGTCCATTTCCTTGGGGATAATAAGGAGTGGAGTGAATTAATGAAATCCCAAACTGCTCACAGAACTTGATCAAAGAATCAGACTTGAAAGATGCAACATTATCAGTGATAATTCTACTAGGACAACCAAATCTTGCTATGATATCCTCCAGGAAACTAATGATTACCTTGTGTGAAGCACTCCTGGTAGTGATGGCTTCTATCCATTTGGTTAAATAATCTGTTGCAGTTAAGATCCATCTGTGTTGACCACTTGAAGCAGGATGAATATCTCCAATGAAATCCAACCCCCATTGCTGAAAGGGTGTTGAAGCTAACACAACCTTTAGTGGCAAGGATTTGAGCTGCTACTTTACTGAGAATTTTTTACATTTGATACAGGCTCTGACTTTTCTGTAGACATCAGTGAATAAAGTGGGCCAGTAATACCCATCCATAAGAATTTTGTAGGCTGTGGTCTTCCAGAAATGATGTCCCCCACATAGGCTGCTATGAAAATCAAACATAATCCTTTGGGCCTCCTGTGGGTTCAGTCATCTCAGAAGCACTCCTAGAGGGTCTTTCCAATACAAGACTTGGTCGATAAGGCAATATCTGATTTCTTTGAGCTTTAAATCTCTTTCCTTTATCTTCCCCATTCCATCAGGGGGATTTAAGTTTTGCAGAAAATATAGTAGGTATCCATACTGGGTGCAGTCTGCTAGTGGTAAGCTATCCTGAGATCTTTTGTTAGAAAACTATGCCTGCTGATTTTCTGAGCAAGCATTGACGAAGTTAATCCCAAAGGCTTAACAATTAGATTTAGCCAACAACTTGGATAAACCTTGCCTTTTAACTAGATTGGTGGGATTTATTTCCAGATCAAACTCAAGGATTTTTGCAATCCATTTGATCCTCTTCCCATCTATGTCCGACTAAATGAGAATGTCCTTCACAGAAGCTAAAGGAACGTATGCAATAATTCTTGAATGAAGGACATAGATCCTGAAATCCTTGAGGGATTTCACCAATGCATAGGATTTCTTCTCCATGATGTCATATCTGATCTCTGCATCCCTCAATGCCCTGCTAAAAAAGGAGATAGGTTGTTCCATTCCCTCAACACTTTTCTGCAACAAAACAAATTCTACTGTATCAGAAGAAGAAAAATAAAAAATCAGAAAAACCTTGGAATAGTCAGGACTAATCAGCACAGGGGCTTCAGTCAAAGCTTTCTTAATATGGCTGAAGGATTCCCTGGGTTCAGCAGTCCACTTTACTTCATTCCCCTTCCTAAGCATGGTTGTGATATGCTTCACCAATTCAACAAAATTTGAAACAAACCTCAGAAAGTTAATCTTGCCTAGGAAAGACTGGACCTCTTTCATGGACCTTGGGAGTGATAATGTTTGGATTTCTTTCAACCTGTTGGGATCGATCTTTACTCCCTTGGTTGATACTATGTGACCAAGCAACTTCCCCTCCTTCATAGAAAATAGTGATTTTTTGGGGTTCAGGGTGTTATCACACTAAATTGCCTTGGGTCTTTTAGTTTGTTTTCAATCTTTTTTCAAGCCTTAGATTTTAAATTTTTTTTTAAAGTCTCATCCCTTTAAAATTTATGTTTGGTAGGACCCCTTAGATGATTAAATTTTTTGAGTCTTAGCTCTAATTTGATCCTCAAATTGGTTTTTGATCCTTGAACCATTTTAGCTCATGACTCATTTTGGTCCCCTTCATGACTTGTCCCTAGGTCGATCCCTCCCATGAATAGATTGATGTGACACTCCTATATCCTCACTCATGACCTCATAGGCATGCCTCATCATCCTCTCTTACTTATCTAATCATTTTTTGAATTGGAAACGCTGCCTGCTCATAAGGCAGTTCCGTAGYGCCTATCYAGTTCATCATACTTCCACCTCAAGTCATGATTGCCATGACTGAGGTCTATCCCTTGTTTTCATAGGTCTATCCATTGTTTTTAGTGCCAGCGGTTAGTTAAAKATGATTACCATATATTTCATTTATGAGCCTTGKTAACGGTTTATATGTTTGAAAATCTCAACAATGATGCGCTACACAAATTCACAAGTTCCKATCAGGTGACAACAAGGAAACCAAGTTCGAGATTGAAGTGTGTTCGAGGGTTGAAGTTTTCATAATATCATCCTGAGATTTCATTCAAGGAACCAACATGTGTCTACTCCACAGGTATCCCATGTTGTCCCCCCTCTGCCTATTAATTTTCACAAGAAATTTGTGCTCGGGTTTTGGTTGGCCAAGTTTACACAGTCGTAAGGGGCTCATCCTTGCATGGTATCCTAGTCTTCTTTCTTTTCCAGACCTGTATCTTCATTGCATGTGTCTAAGTCAGTTTATTTTTGCCTACCTCATTCGTTTAGATCGCAA
Organism: Picea engelmannii; assembly: GCA_009831015.1. Classification (NCBI taxonomy): domain Eukaryota; kingdom Viridiplantae; phylum Streptophyta; class Pinopsida; order Pinales; family Pinaceae; genus Picea; species Picea engelmannii. The sequence goes on along the minus strand of ML820431.1, from coordinate 16,001 downwards.
ACCTATAAATAGCCTATCCTCTGTGTATGTGTTGTGCTACCCAGAGGCGCTACCTAAACCCTCTCTACCTTCCTTGTTTCCTTTCATCTTGGAGTTTAGCATTTTCACTCAATTGCAAAGGGCCAATTCTAGATTACTCCCTCACTGTTTACACTCCATAATACTTATACAAGCCTAAGGGTGTAATTCTTAAAGTTGTCTACTAGCACTAGTTTGTCTAAAAGGGTCAGCCTTATATATTTGAAGTTTGATTCAAAGCCTTCCTGGTCATTACCATCCCTTAGGCCTCTTAAAAAACCTCATTTTGAGCCATGGAGACTCCTCAATCAAGGAAGACACACAAAGGTGGAAAGGTGGTTAGGACAAAACCGATGGACATGCATCTTTTTTATACAGAACCCATAGCAAGAGAGGCCTTTCAAAGAGTACGGTGCCTCTCTTTCTGTCAGAACATGCCGCGAGGCCATCCAAAGGTAGCAAGACAATTTTCATTGAATTTTGATGGCAAGAAAACCAAGGTTGGTGATTTGGAGTTTGAGGTGACTGAAGCCTCTATCTCAGCTGCAACAGGGATCCCCATTACAGGTGAAAAGTGGTTTAAAGACATGGCTTTGAGTTCATCCTATGCAACATATATTTTTAAACCTGAATATCAAGCCATTGATTTGTCCAAAATTATGCCAACGAGTCAGTTGATTGAACAATTTGACAAATTGTTGATCATACATAGATATTTTACTTGTGAGGGGAGATTTAACACATTGTACTAGTACCATATAAGTTTGTTGCTACATTTTACTGGTAAGGTTGAGATGAATATTCCCTATTACTTGTTGAGGAGTTTAGGTAATATGTCAGACAGGATACAAGCCAAACCTAAAGATGTGGATTCTAGCCTTTTCCACTTTGGACTTATCAGAATTCTAGTCTCTGAGGAATTGGGTAAGAAAGAGATTTCATGGGAGAATTTTGTTGTTACCTCTCATTTCAAGTTGGATCTAGCACCAAATCCTCAATCACAGAGGGCAAGTCCTTTGTCACCCACCAGTGCAACTAAAGCAAGGACCAACAAGAAGAGGAAGGGCAGAGTTGTTGCTCAAGTTTCATAGATCAACAGGTAGGTCACATAAGTTGAGGAATAATTTTTTCCTTCTCCACACATAGATTTTTTCACCACCCCCTCCACCAGGGTTAGAAGAGGTGCCTTCTTCTACCAAATATGCATCCAAGAAAGGGAAGAATCTTCTCTTTCCCTCTTCTCCTCCAACAGTCAAAATCAAGGGTAAAAGGCCTTTCACAAGGTCATCAATTCCTAAGGGAGTTTTCAAAGAGAAGTCTTTACCAGAAACCCCTATTCAAAAGAAGAAGGGTAAGAGGCAGAGCATTGAAAATCCTATGGAGGAAAAATCAGAAACCCTTTCACAGAGGAAGAAGGGTAAAGGTAGTTCTCATCCTACTAAAGGGAAACAAGAAATCCCTGTATACAAGGGTAAGGATAAAGGTACTAAAATACCTTTGGAGAGTAAAGATGAAACCTCTGAGAAAGGAATTGAGAAGCCTATTGAAAGAAAATATGAAACCCTTGTGCTGAGAAAGAAGAATAAAAGTAAATCCATCAAGGAACCTGATGAGGTTGACAAGACACTTCCCATCTAGGAGGAAGAGGAGTTTGAGAAAAATCCTAGTGAGACTGTACATGCCACTGTTCCTCTTGACAGTCAAACCTACAAAAGACTTATGAAACAACTTAGAGATACAAGAAAATAAATAGCTCGTCTTAAAGTAGAAGATAAGGTCAACTTGGCTTAGATGAAAGAGCTCATGGATGGCTACAGTCACACCCTTGACTTCGCAAGGTTTTCATCTAGAAAGGCCCAGCCCCTTCATATACAATTAAAGAATCTTTACAGGCAAAACAAAGGCTTCCAGTCTCAAAATAGGAAGCTAAAGGTTGAGTTGAATCAATTTCAAGATGTGGTAGCCCAAAGAAATTTATAGGTGTTGGTTGAAGCTGCCATTGAGGATGACAAACCAGTAGCTAAGGAGAGCACATCTACACAGAGGAAGATTGTAAATGATAAGAAGAAGAAGTTTTCTATGTCAATTGAAGATCCTCTTTCTACCAGAAGGAGTGTGAGGTTAAATATCAAAATGACAAAATAGCTGGTAAAAGGTAAGCCCCATTTTTGAGGATGTTCCTTTTTGGGGAGGGTTAAATAACATGCAAATATTATCTCCACCATCTATACAAGATTCTAAGTGTTTAAGTAGCTAGGTTTTGATTTTTTGCTAAGTGCTAGCTTCCCCCATTGGTAAAGGGAACTACCTATTGTACGATCAAGGAACCTAAGTAAAATTGTTTTGTCATCATGAAAGACCACAAATTGCATAAAACATGTTCAAGGTTGAAGGCACCGGGTTTTTGGAAATTCTACCTAAACCTGCACACATACGCAATGAAAGTTGTGCTACCTACATGCGCTACCTAATATTTGGCAGAGAACAGAGTTGGCATATAGGTGTAGAGTAAGTGGCGCTACTAAATGGCGCTACCAAATATTTCACAGAGGGTAAAGGTTTGCACACAGGAACAACACAGGGGCGCTACCTACAGGCTCTACCTATAAGAGCTACCTAATATTTCAAAGAGAGCAAAGTTTATACACATATGCAACACGGTGACGCTACCTACAGGCGCTACCTTTTCTCCTTGTAGTGCGCTACCTAGATTTTCTACCCAAGGAAGTTGCCAATAAAGACCAGGGATCTAGGAGGACCAAGCTAACAACTTTTGGATAAATTGATGATGAAGAAGGATGGAGAAGCAACAGATGGCATCATGAAGACAACCACATTCTTTGAAAGACACATGGAAAACAAGGAGCTGCGCAGCAAAAGGGAATCAAATTAGTTTGAAATTCAGTTGGATTAGTCACCAACATTTTCCTGTTTTATAGCATAGGTGGTTAGATAAGTTGTTAGATCAAATAAATGTTTAGAGTTTTTCAAGGGAAGGAGGCTAGCTCATACTTCTAGTTGTTGCCTCCCTTTTTTTATAAATAGATAGATCATTTGCTTTAGTAGGTTTGGATGGTTGAGCAAGGCTCCCTTCTTCTGTAATATTTTGATGAAGTAACTGTGATCTAGTGATGTACTGGACTTAAGACTTTTTGACTAATATAAATCGGCTTCTTTTTCAGCCTATTTTCTTCTGATGATAAATGTTCATGCTTTAAATGATTCACATGAATAATTGTGGTGATGTTATGATGGATGTTTGATCATTATGTTATCATGATTTTTATTTATATTCCTTAGTTTCTCAATTCAAGAAGATCTTGTGTTAAGAAACTTTCCTCCTTAGGATTTTGTGGACTTGATGTTTACAGCAACCCCTACACTTCTCTCATTCAAGTCTTCCCTCTATTCATACTTATTCCCAAACGTCTGATTGAAATTAGCCAAGACCTTAATTGTTGGTGCATGCTAGCCCTGTTATCTGAGTTAGAACATTATCACTTGAGTCATTTTCCATTTGACCCTTTAAACAACCTTACATTCACTTACAACTTGATGGGTACTGGGCTTGCCTTCCATGCAATCTGAAGGTGACTCCTAGTGCTAACACAGGGAAATACCAATCTTTTTTCCTTTCAAGAAAACTTTCCTCACATAAGAGCAATGTTCTTTATCAGATTTGGAAAAGACTATTATGTCATCCACATAGATGACCACAAAATTATCCTTCTCCCAAATGAAGGTGATGTCCATGGCTCGCTGAAAGGTTGCTCATGCGTTCATCAACCCAAAGGGAATTTTTTCATACATGAATTTGCCCCAAGGAGTGGTGAAGGCTATCTTTTCTCTGTCCTCAGGAAAAATAGAGATTTGATTGTAACCAGAAAAGTCGTCAATCATAGAAATCATGGATGCACCAGTTACCCTTTGCAGTATGTGTTCCATCTTTGGCAAGGGGAAATTGTCCTTCTTTGAGATTCTGTTCAGATTTATGAAGTCGACACGGACCCTGATCTCTCCATTATTCTTTCTCACTGGGACTAGATTGGCTACCCATTCTGAATATCTTAGGGGGACAATGATTTGGGCATGTAGAAGCTTCTTTACCTCCTTCTCTATAATAGGAAACAACATAGGATTTATCTGTCTCAATGTCTTCCTAAATGGTTTGGATTCTTCCTTCAATGGGATCTTGCAATCTATAACGTTGATGTCATATGTTTTGAGGTCTTCATAGGTCCAAGAAAATACATCAACAAATTCCTTTAATAGCTCAGTATACTCGACCCTCTTCTTCTTTGACAAGCTATTAGACAAATTGACAAACTTTGGATCCTACTTTGTGCCAATATTGCACTCAGATACATCAACATCCTCATCTGGCCTCTTAGCTTTTAATGCCACATCATTATTGTCAAAAATACTTTCTAAAGGAACCAGTCCCTTTGGAATGTGATTACTCAATAATTGCACAATATGATGATTAGATATTTTGTTCCGAAAAACATTAGCATGGGGATCCATGTCAGACTCAGGATCTTGATCAATATGTAATTCTGAAAACTCATCAACAGTCTCCAGGAATATTTTCATTTCGAGATCATCCTTAAACACTTTCCAATTCTTGAAATTGCCAGGTATGGAGGGTCTATACTTTAATTCTACATCGTATCTGAGCTTGGGAGGCAGAGGAACTCCGAAATTTCTCGCTGAAATAGCCAGGGAATCAACCACAATGTTTTCTCCTCTTGGAATAAATGATAAATTTAAATCCAGGAAAAAAATGTCAATGAGGTCCCATATTTCATTTATGTAAATCCTAAGCCGAGGGTGTTTTCCCTGATAGATATTTTTGATCTATTGAATAATCAACTTGGCATCCCCAAACATAGATATTTATTTAATTCCCATGTCCTTTATAGCCTTTAAGCCCAAACCAAGAGCCTCGTACTCTGCCACATTATTGGTAGCTTCAAATTCTAACTTGTATGACAGAGATATAGTTTCCTGAATAGGGGAAACCAAAACTATCCCAGTGCCAGCACCACCTTTAGAGGAAGCTCCATCAAAGAACATTTTCCATACAACAGTAGTTGGAGGAGAATCTTGGTGGGGGTTAATTGTATGCTTTCTGAGTTGAAGAGGATCCTCAGGGGTGTTGGTGAGATGCAACAAAATGGATCCCAAATCAATATCCAGAGTGAAAATAGGGTGATTGGTGGGGTCTGCCTCATCACTGATGATGTAGGCCACCTAAGATTCTTTTTACAGTCTTCTGTGCTCCCCTCCAAAGATTGGAATGGTAGCATATGTGAGGTCCATCTGCAGTTTCTCCCAAGCCTTTTAATCCAATATCTTGACAATAGCATGCCAAACTTGGGAGGTACATCAACTACCATGATATCTATGACCACACTTTTCATGGGAAGATGGAACAAGGTTACCACTAGATCTTTGATGACCCCAACACATTTCACCCTCCTTGAATCGAAAGAGTACAAATCATGATAAGATTTTGTGACTTCAAGTCAAAGCTCTTCCATGATAGTTTTGGGCATGAGCTTATGGGAATCCGCTGAATCCATTAGACAATTATGCAACACCTTATCATGTATGTTCAGTGATGTGTAGAAGGGAGGGGATGAGTCATCTCTATCTTCTACCATAGGACCTAATATGACTGCTAGCTTTTTGTCTTGGAGATTCACCGAGTTTGTGGAATTGCAGGATGGTTCAGGCTACAGTAGCTTGGAGAGGGACCTTTTGAAATATTCATGTTTGAATAGCTCTGAAATGGGCACATGAATTCTGATTTTTTGAATTTCATGCTCAAAGTTAAAGGAGGAAGGGGGCTTCATAATTTCTCTTACCTCTGGGATAGGGTCTTTGACTACTGGCGAGGGACTCTGAGATTTATTTTCCTTAGCGATATTTGTTGCATGATTAACTAGTTTCTCTGCTATGAGAGGTTGATCAGGGATGTCTGACTTCCCTTATTTCTTCTTAGACTGGAGGTCGTATTTATTTGGGTTTCTACTAGCTTTCTCCCCCTTACTCAACTCATTTATCTGACTGTTCATGAGGAATTCTTCGTATGCAGATTGAGTTAAAAGAGGAAATGGGAAGGTGTCTCCAATACAGTGAATCTCAGGATCCAACTCTTCTTCCTCCCTCTCCTCATCAACAACAAGGTTCTTTTGGAGAGGAGCCTGAACTTTCTGATCATTTCTATCCCTATCCCTTTCTTCCCTTGGCATTATATGAGGAACATTGTTGTTCGACCTTCTGAAGTTGCCTCTATTGTCAATGTTTTGAGGATTTATGTATGTCTACCTTCCCTCCACTCTAATTTTCTCCATCTCTGCAGACAAATACTTTACCATCTTAGTCAATTCATATACTTTAGGGTGAGCTATAGGAGAACCAGAGGTTGAGGCCTCAGATCTCCCTCTTCCCTTGTCTCTGTCATATTTTCTTTTGAGCCTATTAACTGATAAGACATTAGATTCTACTTCCAAGGATTCATCTTGCATATTAGCCAAGGAAGTAGCTCTTCTTTCTTTGAGAAGGAGGCATAAATCAGGGTCAAAGGAACTTGCATAAGTGATTTTGGAAGAGGCTTCCGAGGGTTTTATTTTAGAAGGGATCTTATTGTACATCTTATTGAATATCTTGGAGAAGTCGGAGACAAAATCTCCTTCCTTTCTCTTCAAGGACCCAAACTTTGTCATATAATACATGAGATCCTTTTTATCTCCTCACTATCTCAAGAAGGAATTATCTAGAGCTTCAATCCCAACAATAGATCCAGGGGTCAGTCCCCTAAACCATTTCCTCACCTCACCATCAAGACTTTGGATGAAGACTCTCATCTAGACATCTTCATTTTAAATGTTCAGTTTGTCTGCATAACTGTAGAAGGAAACAAGTTGTTCTTCAGATGTTATGTCCTCCTCTCCAGTGAATTTAGGTATATAATTAAAGTAAGCTCCAATAGGGAGAGGATTCATGGGATGAGGTAAGACTAGAGGGGCGTACCTCGTAGCCACTATGGCATCCATTCTGTTTACAGGGGGATGAGCTCCTACCATAGGGATATTAGGTGGAGGAGAACTAGGGGGAGAAGGGGTTTAGCCTGGGGATACTAGAAATGAGCTTGCAGGTGGAAAAGGGATCAGCAGAGGATTCGAATAAAAATCTATAGGGCTTAAGGGAATAGAGATTGGTGTAGGCACAACAGTAGCAAAAATAATAGGAGAAGGGATGGTAAAGAATGGAGTGGGAAAATCTTTTGAATTCCTGGGTCTAGACCAGGACGCAACATCAGGGGATATAGGAGTGACAAATCTCTCTCCCTCTAATCCAAGACCAGGAGGAGAAAACTCAACAGGAACACTCCCAAAATTTAAAAAACGAGAGACTCCAACAAGAGGTCTGAAAGGAAACTAAGAAGCATATATGGGTGTCTCTAACAGAGGGTAATGAGAACTATTAGAAATATCTAGTTCAGCAGTAGAATCTCCTTCTCTGAGGGACCTTACCTTTCTGATAAGCTTCTCTGGATCTTCTTCAGGTGTTTTCAAGGGAAATTGAGGCGTAGACCTCTTATGCATGCCTCTAGAAGCCACAACTGAAAAAGCAGGTTCCCCAGTGGAGTCATCACAATGGAGTCACCAGGTGCATAGTAGCAATCTTGGAGGGCTCTGATGCTGATGCACCTTCAGAATCAGAGGCTCAATGTCATTCAATACTGGGGAAAATCTTCAACTTCATCCCTCGCAACGGTGCAAGAAATGTTAGCACCATAAGTCACCCCCAGATTGCAGTAGGAGTAAGCCTAATACCCATCAGTTTATATGTCACAGGTTGTTTATAAAGGGTGATTGAAAGGGACTAAACTCAAAACAATATCAAACTGGGTTGGAAATACAACACTAGGTGAGGTCTTGATCTAACTTAGGCCAATAATTTTGTATAGTGGTGAGTAGGTGGAGGAAACAAGAGAGAAATGGAATTTTTCTCTGGACATTCGGTCTTCCAACAGACTTTGGAGTAAAAGTATCAGATATGAGATGCTCTTAGACCTAAAAAAAAAAACTTCGAGAAACTTAAATGTTGCAATAACCGATATAATCAAACCTACATTAAACAGTCATTACAATGCTCGACTGGATTATCCATGCCTGGGATTTAAGAGTCATAAGAAAGAGTAAGGAAGAGGTTGGCTGCCATTAAACAAGAAGCCTCAAATATCAGTCTATAACCAGAGAACCAGAGGCCTCACTAAAACTTTACAATTGGGATCTTAGATCTACCATCGATCATTTACTATATATCAAAATTGAGTATTTATACTCAAAACAAAATCTCAGGAGAATAATCGAGAAGATTCATTAAAGGCATTATGCCTGCATGATTCCTGACAGGTTGCACATGCAGTTTCTTATCAGAACGGGCCCTATTAGACGCAATCGTGTTTCAAGAAGACTCTGCAACTAATTTGACCTGTTTACATTCCTTTCTAGGTTTTCCATTTATGGTGGAAGTGATGTTCAACCATCCCCCACCAACCTCAATAATTGCTTCATTGGAATTCAGAAGACCCAAGTCAAATCTACCTCTGTAGGCCATGGAAGCTTTAGCATTCGTCATATGGATCTTAGATGGATGCTTACGAGGAAGCATGATGGCAGACGTGGATGCTGACAAAGTGATGGGTGCACTCGATATGGATGAGCGAACAAGAGATGGTCAGGTGGACAATTGTGAATGGAAGAGGAGATTGAGGATGGCATAGGGGTCACACAAGTGGAAGCTAAGGTGTAATGGGATGGAGATGATGTGGAGTGAGCTGGCATAGGTGGCAGGAGATGAGAAAGGGACAAGTACCAGCGGGATAGTGAGTGGAAGATATATGGAGAGAGAGGAAGTGATGAGGGTTGGCCACTTGTCGGCCTGAGATTGGGTACTATGTGCACATGCGCATATCGGGGTTGCGAAAAGAGGTCTTAAAATTCCCCGCTTTTGGCCTCGATGTGGGTCTTTGGCTAACATGTAGTACCTCCACAAATCATAGTTGTTTTCCCTGGACTGCTCTACCTTTTTTATCCTATGCGCATGTTGAAGCCCTAATATGGCCATCAACCGTTGATCTGGGGTGCTCATCTCTTGACCGCCCAGATCTGCATGCTCCTTAACATGTCATGCCAGAACGTCTCATCACTCCTCTGACTTAGGATATAAGCCAAATTGTGGGTTTTATCCCACTTCTTGTCATTCTTTTTCCATGGTGTCCATTCTGAAGGAAGAACACCCCCTTTACCAACATATGTGATAACCGAAGGGATGCAAATGAACTGTGCAAGATACCTCGTCAACCAGTTGGAGGAAGATTGTCACGAAGTGTTGGTGCAATCATTTGCATAATATATTACCAAACATAAATTATCAACCAGGATTCGTAATCAATAGAGTTGATGCATTATATATGCCGATAACATATAGGTTCCTACGTCTGATGAGTATAGCATAAATAAGAAACATTCAATAACAAAATACTCTGTTTCACACCTTTCAAATAACACTCCACACATACAATTCAAAATTTAGAAAGAAAAATTGATCAAAAAATGTTTAATTCAGAATTCTTGTTCAGGGGATGGATCTACTCATTATAGGCTCATGAAATATAGAGATGGGATATGAATTTATCCCCTGTAGCAACTAATTTCAACAGTAAACTGTAATCAACTTTTTGCACACAGTAAAAAGGCAATCACTCATAACTTAATCAATTCTGGAAGAAAATTTGTCCCTACACAGGCAAAATTACACAAGACACTCCATTCTTGGTGCATGTAGGTGAGAGATGGAGCCTGGTTGTTCCTGCACTTACTTCATACAACACAAATATTAAAGTTTCTAAACTCAGAAAATGATAATTGCCTATCTAACAATCATGAACATCTACCCACACACACATAAAAAAATACAAGGATACTTACCTTGGTTGGGTTGGTGGGCCCTTGCCATACCAAACAGGTAGCTCTAGGAAATTACATAACACACACTTTAATCATATCCAGGAATTTCAAAGGCTCGACTTCATATTCCTTCAATTGACAGGTATACAGTAATTCAAAACTCAGTTTCTCAGCATAACAATATATTCAAGCTCTCCCAAGAACCAATATTACATCATAGTAATTCCTTCCTCTCAGTACTCCTTCATTCATATTTATACAAGGAAATTCAATGGGGATAGATCAGAAAAAATCCCCCAACTTAGAATTCGTTCAAACTGTTTATGCACAAAATATGTGTTTTTCACCAAATATTACAAATTTGAGTTAAGGATCCTTCGATATCTGTCTACATGTTATGAATCGTGAGAAAATATTTCTGGGTTTTGTAGCTGGATATCGTTTTGAAAAACCCATTGGATGGTTTCGTAATGTGTTCTTCCATGTACACGAAAATCAAGGTGCAATATGATAGTTTAGAAATATTTAATGGTTTTAGGCTGAATCGTTCCCCCTGAGCTGGAGGTCCACATGTGCAATATATGGAGATTCTGGCTCATGATTCGGCATGAAAACACATGTATAGACAAAAATCATGTCCCTAAATTTGGAGATTCATCGTCATCGGCCTGAAAATCGAGGAGAAAATCCAGTACCGGAATCCTGTAGGTAGTTGTTTAGTACCCGAATACACACATGCTGGTACCGGAATAGGATGGTACCATATTTCACGATGACTTGTAGTACTGGAATGATGAGATACCGGAATAATATTCTAATGAGTCAAACTATTAGGATTATACAAGATAGAACACTTTAATCGAATTAATTCAATAAAGTTAAACACAACATGCTTTAAATCATCAATTGCCTCTTGTGAACATGAACTAGGCCATTAGGTATGTGTTTGGGAGTAAATATTCAAGTATGGGATTATAACATAGGCAAAAAGGCTTGGATACAGGGTAAGATAGGGCATTATACATGTCAAAATAGAGACTC
>ML820430.1:137547-148123 GCA_009831015.1 Picea engelmannii | reverse complement strand
ACAAATGAACAATCATACACATACACAGTACACCAGTGTTTTACGTGGAAACCCAAATTGGGAGAAAACCACGGAATGATTTTTTTTATATGCCTTGAAGAATTACATTCATTGGAAGCACCAACTTCCTTTGTTTTCCAGTTACAACTGGAAGGAGGCTCCAACCCCCTAGTTTATCAGGCTACAACCTGAAGGAAGCTCCAACTCCCCAATTCTCTGGCTACAACCAGAAGGAGGCTACAACCCCCTAGTTTATCAGGCTACAACCTGAAGGAAGCTCCAACTCCCCAATTCTCTGGATACAACCAGAAGGAGGCTACAACCCCCTATGTTCTTCGTATAAAACCTAAAGGTGGCTACAACCACTTTTCCTTGCCCCATCAACCGCCCTGAAGTAGGAGTAGAATGATGGATCCACTGCCACACTATCACTGTGAGATATACCGTTGTAAACCTGTACCAATAAATCTGAACCATGCATCAACCTGTAATCAACCTATACCATAAGCAAGTGCATCAACTATGCACCAACATGTATCTCAACCTGTAATCAACCTATACCATAAACAAGTGCATCAACCATGCACCAACCTGTACCAAACAACCTGTAATCAACCTGTACCATAAAGAAGTGCATCCAACCATGTACCAAGTATGTACCAATCATGTGTCAACTACTCATCAACTATGACTCATCAATATGTACCAAAATCATCAACTATACACCTCATGTATGTGCTAACTCATCAACTACTTGTCTCAACCATGTACTCAACATGTACCTCAACTAAAAGCCCTCATCAATTTCATCATCCAAATCTGATTTGTATCTCTATAATAGAACTGGTGTATATGATCACATTCCTGCAATCCTTCCTTAAATTTAACAACAAGAGACTATCATTTTCATCAAACTTTTCTTTAGTCTCACATGCCTAGTTTTGGATTAGTCAACAACCTTAACTTGAAGTAATCATAACTTTGTACCTGTAATGTATAAAGATATGAAAATAATACACAATGTTCTTCATTTTGGTTTATGCAATTCCTCCAAGTGTCACTACACAGAATATTTGTTGAAATGATATGTGTTCGCACCCAATTCGTCACCTGGTGAGCAAATCGAGGGTGCTTGCATGCCCTGTTGGGTCTTGCAGGGCACGACAGCTGCGGAGGAAAGGGTTAGAGGAAACAAAAAAAACTACAAGCTAATATCAACTGAAAACAAATTAAAACTGTGAAAAGAAACAAGAAACACCAAAAAACAAAAAGACAGATGTCACCAATGGTTTTGAGCTGGTCAATTGATGAAATCGGAGCACGATGAAGAAAGAGAACTGTGGTTCCTTCTTCCCCCAACGGAAGGCTCTTTGAGGCCCTCACAAAGTTTGCTTTCCTTACAATGAGAAGAACTGAGCATGGCAGTGAAAGAACTCCCAGCGATGTTGCCGATGTGTTATCATTAAAGAATGAGTCCTTAACAATCTGAGCAGCATAACAATGCCTGAAATTCCTTGCGAAAACAATGTATCTTCATGGCTTTTTATAGAAGATCCTCGGGCGATTACGTAACCTCTTCAAAGTGTGAACAGGGGCCCTTTTAGGGCTTCCTTAGGTCATCAACCCGCCTACCCTATGGATTCGGCTCGGATTTGGGAGTCAAATCAAATTGGGAGCCGGTCCGTAAGTGGTTGAGAGGCTGGCCAATTCATAAATGCGTCGTTTTAGCAGGTGCGCGGGTTTTGTCATTGACAGCCGCACATCGTGCACGCATGTTCGCAAAGTACATTCTTGTCCTGCGCATGTGTGCGCGCACCAAACTACTATGAAGAGCCCTTCAATTTTTGGTTACTTTGTATATTTTTTGACCCTTCTGGACTGTTGTGAAATTAATTCAGTTCCATGAATGACTTCATTGCTGTTTTGATGATGCAGAGTTCTCGTTGCCATGTGCGGATGAAATTTCAGTGATAACAGATGCCCCCTAATGGATGAGGTTAGGAGCATACGTATAGCCGAAATCCATCAATGTTTCTTCTACTGAGAATGTTGTTGTAAGGGAAAGCAATAGTGGGACCGTTCGGAGCGATCCGTTGGAGAAAAAAGGAACCGGTAGGACCCGACCTTCTGAGAGACGTGCAAAAAAAATATACAACTGTGTACAAATGAGGCGGGCATGCCCCATGCTCGTGTTATGTAACTTTGAAAAAAGATGACGGAAGTGTTGGTGTAGACAACTGCAGTGCCCTCGGGGGCGGTAATGATAAAGGCAGAAGACAATTCTGCAAAGGAACATACTCTGAATAATAGGCAATGATCGCGGTAATAAGTAGCGACGACGATGTGGGCATTGATGGCCCTACCAAGTTCAGAGGTCTTCGGCAAATGACAAAAATAACTGCAATAGTCGCAAAGTAAGACCCATCATAACATGAAAGAGTGTTGACGTCGAATTTTATGGGGGACAACGACAGCAGGGAGCAATGGTGTTTCACCCTATGCCGTCTGAGATCTCTCATTAAAATAGAGAATGAGAATCAAGATACTGTCGCCCTTCTGGAAAAGTGTGATGATGTCGACAAAAGGGAAACGCGACTCCGAGAAGCAAAGGGCTCCATGGAATCTACTGAGATGAGGAAGTGGCAGAGGTACATGGATGAAGTCAAGGAGTGGGATGACTCAATACTGCCCTTGGTTGGAGGATGTATGAGAGAAGCAATGGCCGCAACCGTGTAACAAGGTCGAGTGTCAGGGGGACGACAAGACCAGTGATAATTTGTGCCAGAGGCGGGACAAGGTGAACAAATTTAGAGGGTAGAGGTGACTGACCTGTGGAGTACTCTGAAGATATGGATGATGACGGTAAGGGTAGATGATAAGTAATTCTCCAACCAAGGGTGACATGGGTTGCGTGTGGCCAAAAGAAAGCAAGTTGCCAACGGTGATGACAAAGAATGTAATGACTAGAAATAAAGGTGTTTGTTCAATAAATAATAAATAATTTTTGGGGAAAAAAATACAAATACAGAAATGGGTGCCTCAGTGTGAAATGCGTGCCCCACGGAGGGAAGAATTGTCTTGGGAAACTGCTGAAAGGTGGGGGCCCCATTGGTGAGTTTCTGTATGAGGTAGGTGAAATGAGGGTAGGTTCGCAGATGGGCAAACTGAGTGTGGATGAAATGAAGGGCTCATGATCCTGCAGAGGTGTAGGTAAAAAATAGAACCATTAAGAGATAATCTGGGAGTCCATGTGGGAAAGCTAGAAAAATGAAGAGAAAGAGTATGTGGCTGATTCACGACATGATGAAAGACTATCGGGACTCCCATCCCTAAAGGGTAATGAAAAAACAACATGAGTGTCAAAAGTGTCAGAGGGTGCTATGAATGGGACAACTCATGTGGGTGAGAATGCTACCGGGTTGCAGTACCGAAGATGCAAATGGAGGTGTGGGTACTGTAGAGCCAGGAATAAGGTTCCTAAAGGCCAATATCATAGGGTGTGACTGGAAATGTAAATGCAATACAGTGGGATAGACTACATGCCAGTGCTAAATATATACCTGAAGGGATGATGTCGATGACCGATGAGCAAGTACCTGCACACATAACAACCAAATACCCAAAGTGAAGAATATCTTAAAAGTATCAAAGATATGAGCTTGTATTTGAAAAATGTGACTATGCACGTGCGTACCTGACCATGATATGAAAAAAAGGCGCCCCGGGGGCTCATGATGAAAAGCAACCCAGGGACTGTTGAAATGCAGGTGACGGGACGCTAATCCCGTGGCTGAAGACGGTTTGAAAAACGGACACTTTGGGCTCTCGGAATGGTGAGTGGAAGTTTGGCAAAAGGCCTATATATAGCTGTAGGGCCCACATTGCCACCTCATTTGTACCTGATGCAATAGTGATTTTTCAAGCAGATCCAGAGGAGATTGGGTGATTCAGGGAGCACGAGGTAGCCGATTGATGGTGTGCGAGCTTCAGGTTAGTGGTCTAATCATCCTGCATAGAAATAGGTTTCTAATTTTTGGGCAGGGTAGGTACGGGGGCTGTACAAGGGGTTTTTAGGGGTTTTTTCTTAGGATGTGGGCCCACATGCATGAGCGATTCAGTGGAAGGCGTGCATACGTGCGTGCCTGTCCTCAGAATTGACGGGCATTGGTGCACGTGAGTAGAAATTTAAGGCACGCCACAGAGGCGCGCCTGTAGGGTGGACAGTCACGCACTAGTGCACGACTGTAATGTGGACAGGCGCGCTTGTGTAATGAAAAGGCACACTTGCGAGCGCGCCTATTGAATGAACAGGCGCGCAAATATGCGTGCTTGTGTAGTGAATAGGCGCGCATATGTGCGCGCCTGTGGGTAAATAAAATGCACCTTTGAGGCAAGTTTTACGGGGTGCAAAAAGAGTCTTTTTGATGCATTGGATGGTTGCATTAGTTGATATAGGACTCTGTGTTGTGTGCAGGTGACTAGCAGAGATTATGGACATCTGGTGGCATGAGCAAGACTGGTCACAATTGCGAGATGATGTGGTCAATGCAGGGCCTGCGGTTCGAGCAGCTTTAGCAACCAGTGGGTTGCTAAATTTCTTTGAGTGCCTGTTGATACGGGCACAGGAGTACTTGTTGTAGTTATTGCTCCAGATGTGGAGTCCAGACCTGCATTGCTTCCTCGTGCGAGGAGAGAAGATCCCCTTTACTGTGGTGGAGGATATCTATTTTTTGACTGGGCTCCCCTTTCGGGGAACACTGCTACCGGCAGAGCCTCTACTACCGAGGGACACTCATCTGGGGGATTTCGCCGAGCGATATTGCTCAGGCGAGCACTACATGTCTGGGGCTGTAGTGAGTATTAGTGGGATAGATTTGTTGTTGCATTGTTGCATAGCGGGGATGATTGTTCAGGTGTACGGGTCACTGGCGACCCACCGGATCAGTGGTGGTGAGCTGCTATTGATGGAGAGGGTGGTGGTGGGCCATGAGTGGTTCACCTGGGGTTTGACATTGCATGCACGGATGATCACGCAGCTGGACCGTTGTCGATCCACAGGTACCGGGGAGTTTGTGTTTGGCTCCATCCTGGTGGTCTGGCTTCAGGAGAGGGTGCCGATGCTGCGCCCACGGGTTCTGTTAGAGGCGCCTGGGGTGCGAGAGCCTTGATTGAGGTGGTGGTCCTAGATTTTGGTTCGCCACGGTGGTGGCGAAGGCGAGCACTACTTCACGGTGCAGGCGACGCAGATCTGGCAGTAGATGCCATAGGTTATTCTTCGATACCCCTATGCTAGGGTGGACTTCCGGGGGGACCCGGACATGGTATTGCCTTCTGGGGAGGTTTTTGATGACCAAGGTATGTTTGATTTTTGTATATGTTTTGATTTATGTTTTGATTTTGATATACCAGTTCATATGTATGATGTATAGACACTGATACGATATGTTGTTTGTTGCTTTGTGCATGTGCAGATTTGGCACCTCGCGGGCGTGAGGTGGAGTTCCAGAGAGCGTCGGCTCAACGAGAGCTGGAGAGACCGCCACGTGGAGGGAGACGTTGGCGAGATGAGGCCGTGGGGGGACCAGTAGAGCTCGAGAGACCGGCGAGGAGGCGCCGATTTGATGACCCTGGTGTGGGGCCATCACACGCTCCTCCAACGGCGGCCAGAGGTGATTTTGATGATATACGCCATCGTCTAGAGACGGTGCTACAGGACGTGCCTGAGGGCATGTGGATCCACATCCAGGACGAGGGGTTCTTGGAGCAGTGCATAGGGCTACCACCACCATGGCGATCGATCGTGCGATGAGCAGCTGTGCTTGCCGCCATGACCAGTGGATGCCTGCCACCGGGGCAGGAGGGTTTTGCAGGTGCTCCACCACCACCGCCTGGGGCAGGTGGGGGGTGGGCCACCACCTCGTCCTGAGGGAGGGGCAGCTGGGGGTGCGATAGAGGCACCCTGATGGATCTATTTTGTATATCTTTTTGATAGGCTGGTGAGCCGATTCTTGTATCGAGATGTGGCACTGGCCTGCGGGCCGATGTATTTTTGTATGTAAACATTCGGATGGACGGATAGGCCCATATATATATATATGAGTATACATATTTTGAGACCTAAATGTTGTGTTTACATGTGTTTTTGTGTTGATGATGATGATGTCTATCTTATCTATATGCTGTGACAGGATGTATGAGATGTGTTATGTATGTGTAGCTTGATGTGATATATGCCAATCTAACACCATGTTAGCTATTTCATCTGTTGTTTGATTCAATTGTCTTGGAATATGTGTAAATGTAATGGAATCAAAGTGTCAAGATAATAACCTAACCTGCAAGTATTTGCGAAAGAGGCACGGATCGCGTACACAGTAAACATTGTTGAGCTGGAGGACGACTAGTTGAGAGTCGAGGAAGACGCTAAGGTGGCGAATATGATGACGCTAGGCGTTGTTCAGGAGTCCAATGACCACAGTTTATTCAGCTTGGTTGTTGGTTGCTTGTCCCAAACATATGCCACTGGAATGTAGCATTTCATGTGAGGGGGTATATAAATCCCAAGCCGTCGAAGTGAGATTTTGTGTCCAACGATTGGCGTCGTCGGTGTAACCAATGTGGTAGGCTGGTGAATGAAGCATCTGTCAATAGCACAAAGGATAGTTTATATGAGAGGGGTGAGAGAAAAAATATTAAAAACACTAGAAAAAAGAAAATGACCTAAAGTAGTGTAACTACTTTTAAGCATAAAACTTCTTGAGGTATAACCCATTGACGGGTTCCTTGAGTGAGAGGCCTTCGGGGGAGGCCAGGATGTATGCGCCTTTTGTGAGGCAATGTTGGATGACGTAAGGGCCATGACAGAGTGATTTGAATTTTCCGTGGCCAAAGGTATCATGAGTGATATCATAGGCTAGGACAAGGTCGCCTTCGTGAAATGATCGAAGGTTGACATGGCGATCGAAGCTAGCCTTGGATTGTTTTTTAGCTGCCTCGTTGTTCTGTAATGAAGATCCGTGATATTCATCCAGTGACTCCAAGTTCAGCAAGCACTGCTCCATTGGAGCAGTGTCAAGTAATAGCTCAATTGCAGTGCAGAGGGTGGGAATTTCGCACTCAATGGGAAGAGTTGCCTCAACCCCATGGACTAAATGGAATGGCGTGAAAACCATGGCGGTTTTTACTGCTGTCCGATAAGCCCATAGCATGGAAAATAACATATGATGCCAATTGGTTTTATGTTTATTCACCGTGCACTGTAACATGGTCTTGAGGACTTTGTTTACTACCTCGACCTATCTGTTTGACTGCGGATAGTAATGGGAGGCAAACTCATGAGAGAAGACTAACCGAGAGGAGGTTTCAACGAAGATCTCATTCTCGAAGTGTTTCCCGTGGTCGAAAATGAGTTGGAGTGGTACTCCGAACCTGGATATGACATGATTGAAGAAAAAACGCACTGCGGTGTCAGCGGTGTTGTTGAAGGTGGGCATAGCTTCGGCCCAGTTGGTGAAGTAATCGACAGCAACAACAATGTATTTGTGACCATTGTTGGAGGGGGCATTACAGGTCATAAAGTCAATGCCCCATTTACAAAAGGGGCCTGCAGTGATAACCAGGTGAAGAAGGGCGGGGGGAGCTCGGGCTTTGTTGGCATAGAGCTGACATTGCTCACATCGTTTCACGACATGAATGCAATCGTGAAATAAGGTAGGCCAAAAATAACCGGCTCGGATAATCTTCTGAGCCGTCGAGATACCCGAAAGGTGGCCCCCACATGCATCGTTGTGGCAGTCATTTAAGACTCTGTCGGCTTCGTCAATAGTTAGGCAACGATGAAGAACGTTGTCAATGCCCTGCTGATATAGGATGTCTCCGATGAGGAGATAGAGGGGGGATTGATGGCGAATACGTCGACGATCATCTCGTGAAAGGTGCTGACCGAAATTTTGAGTTCGTAGGTAGATGAGAAGGTCTCCATACTAAGGGTCATCGGAAGTGATGTAAAATAGGTGTTCGTCGGGAAAGTCGGTGTTGACGGGGGCACTGATGGTGTCAGAGGGGAGGGATGTGACAAGTTCAGCGAGAACGAGGGCCTTCTTACTCTTAGGTGTTGAAAACTCGAGGTCGTACTCCTGAAGGATAATGATCCATCAAGCAAATTTTCCATTAACTTGTCGATGGCTGAGCAAGTATTGCATAGGGTTGGAGTTTGCGATGACATTGGTGGTCCGAAGCAAAATGTAATGGCGCAGTTTCTGGACTGTGAGGACGACTGTGAGAGAAAGTTTCTCTTCGTGTTTGTACTTCAAGGGTGGTCCTGAGAGGTTCTTACTAACGTAGTAAATGACATGTTCTCGATTTTCATCTTCGAGCTGGATGAGGACGCCAACTACTGATACAGCTGATGCTGATACGTAGAGGATGTAGTCGCAATTGTAGTCAGGTGCACTAATTAAAGGTGCGTTTGAAAGTGCTTCTTTGAGGTCGTCAAACGACTGTTGGGAATATTCATCCCAGTGAAAGGGGATGTCATGACGTAGTAATCGAAGGAAACCATGTGCGCGTATGGTGTAATCAGGAACAAAGCATCCGAGGAAGTTATCTTTGCCCTGCAAACTCTGCAGTTGTCGTAAATTCCGTGGAGGTGGAATTTCGGTGATGGCTTTGACTTTGAGGGGGTCCATGGTAATGCCACTTTGGGAAATGATGAAATCGAGGAGATGCCCAATGGTGACATAGAATACACACTTGAGAGGATTCAAGTGGATGTTATACTGTCGACACCGTTGAAAAATGATTCGCAAATCATCAAGATGTTGGGTGCGTTTCTTGGAGCAAGATGTGAGGTCGTCCAAGTAGGCAAGGATGATTTCATCCAGATCATGAAATATGTATGTCAACGCCCGCTGGAAGGTTGCGCCGGAATTTTTTAAGCCGAAAGGCATGACACGATATGCGAAAGTACCCCACGGGGTAATGAATGCGGTTTTGTATTGATTGGCTGGGTGGATTTGAATTTGGTTATAGCCAGAGAATCCGTCCATAAAGGAGAGAACCTCGTGGCCAGCGCAGTCGTCGATAATCTAGTCGATGAAAGGCGTTGGGAAGTTGTCTTTTGGACATGCGTTATTGAGATTGCGAAAGTATGTGAAAACATGGATAGTGCCCTGTTTTTTGTCCATGGGTACAGGGTTGGAAACCCATGAAGTGTAAGCGATGGGATAAATAAATCCGGTCGTACGTAATTTGTCAATTTCGGCTTTGATAGCCATGGCCTTGGAAGGGTGTAGCGATCGTTGTTTCTGGCGAACTGGTGTGATGTCAGGCCAGGTGTCGATGCGATGTTCGACAATAGATGGGTCAAGACCTAGCATCTCCGTGTATGACCAGGCGAAAATGTTCTAGTATTCCTGGAAGAGGGATTTATATGAGGCAATTTACTGAGGAGTGCAAGTAGCTCCAATGATGATTTCTTTGACGATGCCCTTTTTAATGGAGATGTCGATTTTGATGGTGGGGGAAATGTTAGCCATGTTTCCTTCTTCAAATGCATCAAGGGCAGGAATGGGACTTTTGAACCAATTGATAGGTCCATATGGGATAAAATATTTGGTTTCGACCGCATACACGGGGTTTTGATTAGGAGGCATGAGGTCTTCCTGTGGGAGGAAGAGTGCACGATGATGTAGTGCGTCCCATGGACAGTCTGGGCTGTGTAACTCTTCCAGTA
This sequence comes from Picea engelmannii, assembly GCA_009831015.1. Lineage (NCBI taxonomy): Eukaryota > Viridiplantae > Streptophyta > Pinopsida > Pinales > Pinaceae > Picea > Picea engelmannii. The sequence continues at coordinate 138,390 of ML820430.1, read as the reverse complement.
TTTCCTCGTCGTTTTGGAAACGACAGGAATATAAGGGGTCGTGATTAGTGATCTCAGTGCTAGTGTGATTTCCCCCTGCTGGAGCAGCAAGGGGAGGGGTACAAGTAGAGGGTGAGGGTTCACTCGACATAAACCATATGTTGAAGTATTGAGGGGTACCCGTGGTGGTTGGGTGGAGGGTCGCCATATGAACAGGAGAGTTGGGGGGGTTGCGGGGTAAATCCTCAGCGACGTCATGTAAGAACCATGGAGGTGATGGGAGTGCCTCGGGCTCTGGAGAAATGACATGACGATCCTCGGGTGGTGAAGCAATGTCAATTATCGCCTCAGTGGGTTGGTGACGCAGGGCCACTTGACGTTGCCTGTAGGCAAGGATCATAGGACATTGGTATGTAAAATGGGCTAGTGAATCGCAGAGAGAGCAAGGGCATCTCATACGTTCATTAACTGAAGTAGTGACATAATGAATGTCAGTGATGCTTGAAGAGGACGTGGAGGGGCGTGGGTTGTTATGGAAGTTCTGGCATACAGCCGCTAACGTTTGCCAAAAACGTGGCAGTGTTGGGCAATGGTGAGTGTAATGGCCATATTCTGAACATATAGCACACGCAAATTTAGTCCTCAACCCTTTACTACTGGAAGGGTTGGTGGTAATGGTACTTGTTATTTGTGTTGATGGAGTGGGATTGGGGGGAATCAAATTCCATAATTCAGGTAAGGATGGGCAGTTGTTGGTTTGGTGGCCCTCTTTCTCACATAATGCGCAAGGTGGTGGAATGCGTGGTGGAAGTGGAGCTGTGGGCTCCTTCTTCTTTTTCCTGCCCCCAGCTGTAGCAGGGGGGG